>CM046449.1:26419076-26636576 GCA_025506515.1 Flaveria trinervia | reverse complement strand
ACTTATGTATATATACATATACATATATATATATATATATATATATATATATATATATAGTGTGTGTGTGTGTGTGGTATATATGTATATAATATACATATATACATATATACATGATGCAACACACACACACTATATATATATATATAAATATATAAATATATAAATAATATATAAATATATAAATATATAAATATATAATATATAAATATAAAATATATAAATATATAAATATATAAATATAAAATATATAAATATATATATATAGGGGTAATTTTGTAAAATAGTAATCAACTTTCAAAAGTGTTCCAATTAAATAATTCAAGTTTTAAAAGTGTTTCAATTAGATCACTCATTTTTATATTTTATACAAATTAAAAGTCATAACATATTTTTTAACATGTTATACTTTTGGATTCAGTCAGAAAAATTTTTTTCTATCTTTTGAAGCTGCTATAGAATTTGACGTAAATTTTAGACACTTTTTTTTTATTTTTTTCATAATTAATATGTTTTTTTAATATAATTTTATATATTAAAAATTCTAACTCCAATGTCTTTTCCATCATTACTTTCTTGTCATAATAAAATTTGGTAATGACTCGATTTGATCGTTTGGAGGTCCAATTTGAGAAAAATATGCATGACTGACTAAATTAGAACACTTTTAAAACTTGGTTACTATTCTGTGACATTTTCCCATATATATACACATATATATTTATATATATATACACATACATATATATACATATATATACATATTTATATGTATATATTTATATATATATATACATATATATATATATATATACGTATATACAAATATATATACATATTTACATATGTATATATATGCATATATATATATATTGTATATGTATGCATATATATATACACACATATATATATGTATATATACGTATAATATATATACGTATATCTATATATATACATGTATATATATATGTGTATATATATATATACGGTGTCTATATATATATATATGTATATGTATATGTAGATATACACACACACGGTGCAACACACACACGCATATACATATACAATCTGTATATAAAGTACACGCATACAACAAACACTCACAGACAGACACACACAACGCGCGCACACACACACACACACACACACACACACACATATATATATATATATATATATATATGCAATCGGTATATACACACCATCAATACATACAAACGCAACCGACTAACTAACCCACACACCCAATCGCATACGCCACACAACATCCACACACACAACATATATATATATATATATATACATATATACATATTACAATCGTATACACACATGGACGGATCAACTCCCGGAAACAAACGTCACAAATACAACCAAAACAAAACGAAACACGGTTTATATAAATCGTTTACCTTTTAAACGACCAAACAACTAGTCGGTGGCTACCGACGGCAGCTACGGTGGTGAAAGGGGATCGGTGCGGTAGTTGAGAGCGGCGGAGGGGGGGGGGGGCGTTACGCTAGGGTGACCTAAGATTAAGAATATATATATATATTATATATATATATATATATATATATATATATATATTTATATTTATATATATATAATATTACACTCTAGCCCCTCAACTTTAGTTTAATTATTCTCTTAAGTTTAATTAAATTACACTTTAAATCCTAAACTTAATAATAATAATAATAACAAAAATATTATTATTAGTAGCAAGATAATTATAATAAGGTTATTGGTTAATATTTATATAATATTTGTTTAATTTAATATTATTAAAATATTAGGATAGACACGAATGGATATACGAAGAAATTTGACTCAAAACGAAGTAATTACACAAAATAATAAATGCACGAGGAAAGTTAATGAGTTCTAGTCAATTGACGGACCTGATAGTGACGGATGTCGCAGTATCCCCCAGTTGAGAGAATTTCGTCCCAAAATTAAACTGGAGTAAGATCCTGAAACTCTACCCGCGAACAAATGCGGATATTTAGATTTCATCTGATCTTCCCGTTTCCACATAAACTCAGGCCCTCTCTTAGTGTTCCATCTCACTTTGACAATTGAAATCTTGTTATGCTTTCATTATTTCTATTGGTTCTTCCACAAAAATGTAGCTTCTCATCGGCACAAGAACGGACTCATCGGCTAAACATTTCTTAAGGTTCGACACATGGAATGTATCGTGCACACCTCTAAGTTCTTAAGGTAACTTTAATCGATACACCACAGGACCATTTCTTTCAATGATCTCGAACGGTCCAACATATCTTGGAGCTAAATTGCCTTTCTTTCCAAACGATACGATTCCCTTCCATGGAGAAACTTTAAATAAGACAACATCACCAACTTTAAACTCTAAAGGTTTGCGACACTTATCGACGTAACTTTTCTGGTGATCTCGAGCTGCCATAAGCCTGTCCTTGATTTGAAATATCTTGTCAGTCATTTCTTGAATAATATCTGGACCTGTCAATTGACTTTCACCTACTTCTACCCAACACACCAGAGATCTACACTTCCTTCCATACAATGCCTCTAACGAAGCACATCCAATGCCCGTATGATAGTTGTTGTCATAAGAAAACTCGATCAACGGTAAGTGAGTATCCCAACTCCCACCAAAGTCAATCACACATGCCCTAAGCATGTCTTCTAGAGTTTGTATCGTTCGTTCACTTTGATCATCCGTTTTTGGATGATAGGCAATACTTAAATCCAGACGAGTACCCATTGCCTTCTGTAGAGTCTGTTGGGATTCAACATGTTATCAAAGTTCATATTATCTTCTTTTGTATGAAAACGCAGCGGAATTTAGTTTTAAAACATGTTAATATGTTGATTATAAACCCATTTTAATAAGCAAACCCCAAAGCCATGGATCAATATACGAAATACATACAAAGGAATGAACATAGGATGTAAAGAACACAACCTTTGGAGCTGTTCAAAGTCGAGTTTCAAGAAGAGAAAGAAGATGAAATCGTGGCTGAAACTTCAAGATAGAAGTCCTCAAGAGGTGATACCCCAAGCTTGTACAAACACCTTTGATTGCTAGGCTTCTTGACACAAATTTTCAGCAACAAAACCCTCTTTTTTGAGCTGAAAAATCTGCTACTAATTGTTCTTCAAAACCGTGAGAGAGAAAGAGAGAGTTTTAGGAGTGTTGAAGACCTTTGCATGTAGGAGAGATGTACCCTTTTGGATTGTGTCTAAAACATTTAATCTAGTGTGTTATCAAGACAAAGATGGGACCCCCAAGGCAAGTGGGCGGCCGAAAATCCATTTGAAAATGGATTCCCACACTTTGTTTTGTAACACAATTAAAATACACACTAAATCCTTATGTTTATAAATTTAAAACATGTTTAAACTTTATAAACTTAGTACTTTTATTTGTTATTATTTAGTAAGACTAAATAATGAAAAACAAAAGGTACCATATGAACAATTATCCATATAATGATGTTCATCTACAAAGGCAATGATTTAGAAAACCCATTTTCTAAATTGGTGTCATAATTTATTGGTGTTTGTTTAGCTTGTTATTGGGTATGACCCGACTTGGATCATATCACACTAGCCACATCAACTTAATATGCATCTTGGGCAGATCAAGTCATTTCAATCTCCCACTTGCACAAGATTCATAGAAGGTTGATGCAGGTAGCAAATAACGCCTAGCAACGGTTTGCTGCCCCTAATGCATATGATTAAGTGCCATTCAATAACATCGTCCTCTTCAAGTGCCTTACTTGAAATGTTTTAGGTGAATTAATCATCTATCCTTTTGTTTCAGATGTCATGTTAAATCCAGGAGACACAGAATGTCATTCTCCGATGATTTAACTTTAACAGGCCTTAAACATCTAACTCTCAACGAATAAGAGGAACAAATTCCTTCTTGATTACATACGTCTCTCATAATCAACTCATATCATACCTGAACTCAGCCTTATGTACTGCCAATTTTTCAGAACAACAAAGAACTAAATCAAAGTACAATACTTGATGAATGTCAAGACCCAATATGTATCTCAGGTCAGAGGATACAATGATATTCGCCTTTACTCAATATCTCTTATGACTAATCACAAGGATTCTATGTAGAAATAATTGAGAGCGGTCGGTCCAATGCCTATATCCCATAGATATCAATGAACCTTGGTAGCAGCCTCTTGCTTTATATTCACACCTTATGAATATCATCCAATCCAAGTTCATTACAGTCTTACATTCATAGTTGTTCCCACAAGTATGATCGACTGCGGATTTTGAATAACTTATTTATTCATGGATTTAAACATGCTAAAACAGTAGAACAAATGAAAATTATAACCATATAATTAAGACAAAAAAAATAAGTTCCAACATACAAATATAAAATACAAAGTCAAATCCAATCACTAGAATATTGAAGTCCCATCGCACAAATATGACCTTCATGCTTTGCCTTTTCAAGGAGCTTTGTGAGTGGATCCGCAATGTTTTTATCAGTGTGGACTTTGCGAATACATATCTTTCCCTTTTCAACTTCATCTCTTATGTAGTTGAATCTCCGTTCAATGTGCCGAGTCTTTTGATGAGCACGAGGTTCCTTGATTTGAGAAATCGCACCCTCGTTGTCACAAAAGATCTCTAGGGGATCCTGAATGGAAGGGACTACCCCTAGTTCGGATATGAATTTCTTCAGCCATGCAGCTTCCTGTGCTGCCATTGAAGCGGCGATGTATTCTGACTCTGTAGTGGACAACGCTACGACTTCTTGTTTTGAGCTTTTCCAAGAAACAGCTCCCCCATTCAGAATAAAAATGTACCCCGATTGAGATCGTGAATCATCTCGATCGGTTTGGAAACTCGCATCTGTGTAACCTTTTACAACGAGTTCCTCTTCACCAGACCCGTAGATCAAAAACATTGACAGGATCAACGATCACAAGTTTGATGTATTAGGGTTCAAAGCAGCGGAATACGAACAGGAATTAGACAAATTGTAGCAAGAAGTCGATGCTTGTATACATTAAGATCACATACGGTTATAGTGAGAGAATATATATTTCTGATTTAAGGAATGTTTATAGATATAGAATATTTCTAATCAAATCATTCATATCATTCCCGTCATTCATCCAATTATTACAATAGGTTGACACTCCTTATATAGAGTGCAATCGCTGCTGTTATCACGGGAAAGTGACAACTGGCAGATCTAATACAAAAATAACTAACTCTTAACAAACTACTGAAATGTTCACAACTACTGAGAACATATCAGAGTGTTAAGTACAGAATATAAAACTACTGAACTACAACGACTGAAGAACAAGCTCTTCAGTCGTTTTACAAAACTACTGAAACTAGAAATATAAAACTATTGATATCACAACTACTGAAGAAGTACTCTTCAGCAGTTGTGACAAACTACTGATGCTTCAGTACTTGATCTTCAGACTTGACCTTCAGATGTTTCATCAGCTGATGACTTCAGTAGATATCATCAGCTGATGTCTTCAGTCTTTGTCTTCAGACTTTGTACATCAGTTGTTGATCTTCAGCACTTGTAAACTCTTCAGCTGTTGTACTTCAGTACTTTGGTCTTTCAGCTTCAGCACTTGTGTTCTTCAGCTGTTGTACTTCAGCACTTTAGTTCTTCAGCTGTTGAAGTCTTCAGCACTTGATCTTCAGCTGTTGAAGTCTTCAGCACTTGATCTTCAGCTGTTGAAGTCTTCAGCACTTGTCAAACTGTTGATGAGGCTTTCAACAGTTGTTGTGATACCATGTGGGACTTAGAGGTTTTCTGATCTTGGCTCATTGGTTCTTTTGGTCCAACAAACTCCCCCTGAACCAATGTAGCCAAAACCTCTAAATTATTTATTATCCCACTTATTGTTGGCAAAGTGTTGGTCTTTTTCCTTCTTGATCAGTAGAGAAGATGACCCATGTAAGCTCCGGCCTGGGAAGAAATCTCAAATATTTGTTTGGCAGGGTATGAATGGGAACTCTGTTTTGGGGAACTGGACACAGAGTTGTTATCCCATTCATGAGATTTACTTCCCCATAATGAGTCTGTATGACTCTCGAACATAGGCCTCAAGGAGAACAACTTGTTCCTCCTGAGAGAGTTCTTCTACTCCTCCTTCGAAGAAGAACTCTGGACCATAGTACTCTGATAAGTACTTCATGGTCCTGCCATCTTTCAGCTCCACCGTAGATACCTCCCTATATACAAATTCATCAGGATGGTTGCCTTCAAGGAGTAACTGGAGCTCATTCTTCTGGATGTCTTCAAGCTTTTTATATAACAACCCCTTCTTAATCATCTTGTTTTCTAGTAAAGCTTGAGGGGTCTTCTTTGCTTGGTGAGCTTTCTTGAATTCATCAATGATTTCCCAAGGTGAGACTACAATGGCCAACATGATGGTAGACTCTATTGTTTTTCGTACCTTGCCATTGTATCTGTGTGGAATAGTTCTTTTATGGATTCTAGAACTCACCCTGGGGTCTGGCCATACTCTCACTCTCTCCTTCTGATACTGAAAAGTGTGCCTGAGAGTGTACAGCCTTTGAGCATGCCCTTTCATGGCTTGAATAGATGATGACTGAGGAAATTCCTTGTCAACCATCTTCAACAGTTGCTCATCGTGCTGTTTCTGCTGTTCTTCTTCTTCTATCTTGACTCTGACCATTTCCCTTTGAGAGTCAGGTGTGATCATGGGTTGACTTCGGGATTTTGGTAGCTTTAGAACAGCAGAGAGTGGCAGACTATCATCTTCATCCTCCTCCTTTTCTTCTTCTTCCATCCTCAGCACCCTTCTCCTCCTTCTAGGTGCATCACTGGATGATGGTTGGGTTGGTGAAGGAATTGGTTTTGAAGAATGAAGATGTTTGGATATTGGCTTAGAGATTGGTTGGGAGATTTGTGGGATAGGCTCTGTTTGAGTGGGTGGAAGGGAAGGTTGATCCAGCATCTTTGTAGTTAGTTTCGCCTTTGTGAGTTTAGCCATCTCTAACCTTTTACCAGCCCCAGCCTCATCAAGGGCTTCCACAATAATCCCTTTGTTGAATTGCTCAGACAGACAGATTCTGGTGGCTATATCCAGAATACTGTCCCTGGTCCACGCGCGAATCTCCATTAACGATCTTCCTAAGTATTTTGCAATAAAGCGGATCATTATTTCCAATCTCTCTTTTTCCAGAGCATCATACCCAGCCCATCGGGTCTGAATCTCTTGGACTTCCAACCTTCTGATCTCACTATCCAATATGGCTGTATCAAACCCCTGCCTGAAGAGTTGTTCAATTATTTTATCCATGGATCGGCTGTGTGTAGTGTCAGCTTCTTTTACCAGCTCCTCCAAGGATTTGTCTTCAGCAGTATGATCATCAGCACTTTTCTTTCGCTTGTAAGTGAGCAGAGGTTGCTTTTCTTTCTCCTCCTCTTGGGCTTGCTTCTCTTCCTTCTTTTCCTCTGTTCTTTTCCTCTTCTTTTCTTTCACTGCAGTACTCTCCCCCTTTTTGGATGCATTGGAGGAAGGGGTTTGTACCGCAGAAAGAGTCTTTTGTACAGCAGCATCAATCAAGGGTTGTAAAGTTGAGGAAAGCCTCTCATCAATGGCTTTAGTCACAATATCAGTGATTATGGGTGTGATGAGAGGGAGGGAATTTTGAAGTACAGCACCTATTTGCTCAGGAGGGTTCTGTTCCTGAGAAATAGGGCCTGGAGCAGAGGCAGGTGGTTGAGTTTGGAGTGGCTCAGTGTTTGGGAAACCTTCAAGTGAAGGTGCCATCTGTGGGTTGGTAGAGGCAGATGGTCTTTCTCCTTGTGAGAGTTGGTCAAGTAGGTTTTGCAGCCTACTGACTTTCTCTTCAAGGATTGTGTTCTGGGCAAGAACATCGTAGAAAAAGCCCAGGTCATCATCTGTGACATCCGGTAAATTTCCGTTACCAAGCTCCGTTAGTTCCGTTAAGTCTTGTAAACACGTGTCGTGAGCACACACTAGTTGTCGTTGAACGTTGGTGACCTATTAATAATGAATAATGTTAATTTGTTGTGAATCTAAATGATTAGGTGAATTTTGGGTTATGTTTATGTGTTCACACATTTATAAAAGGTTAATTAAAGAATTTATCGCGTAACGCGGAAACGTGCCTATTTATTCGTATGTCTTGTGTTTTTATAAAGATAAGATATATAATGATTTTCATAAGTTTATATCTTTATATTATGAAGTTAAAAACACTTTACAAAGAGTTTAAAGCTTAGTTTTTTTAAAATACCAAAACACAAGGGTTTAAAGGGTAAATATGTAAATTAAAATTAATTAAAACAAAAACCCAAACCCTAAACCCAACCCTTCGGCCGCGACATTCACCCTATCCCTCTCCATCTTCGATTTTCGACCAAGATCAAGCCCTAAACCTCGATTTTCATTCGATTACAAGGTGCACAACTTGTTGGAATCATCAATTGCAAGTTATAACAAGTTTAAAGGTTAGATTTTTTCGTGTTTTGTGATGTTCTTCATTATGGCCGAACCCTAGATTCGAAATTGATCCTTATTGGGTCGAATTGGATGTTGTTTGATGATATTAACATGTTAGTTAGATTGTATACATGTTAGTTAACGTCGATTATGCAAGAATTCTATGTTTTTAGTGGGTTGATCATGAACTCTAGTTATGAAACAAACCCTAATTCGAGATTATTGTGATTATGCATGATGGATGATTGTTTGATGAATGTTTGATGATTATTGGGTTGTATGAATGTTAGAATACGTTGATTATGCAAGAAAGTTGGGATTTTGATGCATTGTTCATAGGTTACTAAGAATAGTAACTTTATTTGGCATGTAATAGTGATCTAGTGATGGATTGATGTTATGGATGAGTTCATGATGATAATTAGATGCTAGATTGTTGTTATGAATGCTAGAAATCTTAATTTGATTATGTTGATCATAGCTTGCCAAAAGTAGAAACTTTTGTTTATGAAGATTGTTAGATTGGGATGTTTAAGTGTTGTTGATCATGTCTAGATGTTAGTATGAGCTTGAATTGGTATATTAGTGATGAATTCATGTATGCTTTGGATGTTTGATAGATTTTGGATATTCTTTCCCAAAAGGGAAACTTTATTTGTGTAAACGTTGAAGTATGATGTTATGATCATGTTTGGGATGATAGGAACTTGCTATTATGTTCAAGGATGGATTCTAGTGTGATAGAACGTGTTAAATTAGTTGTATGGCATGTTTGGATAATCATGGGTGATATTTGGAGTTGGTAATCATGTATGGTTTGGATGTTGTGTAGTAGTAGGACATCATGCTTGGGTCTGGTAATTGATTGTTGTGATGTTGTGTATGCAATGCATATGCTTAAAGAATTTGGTTATGATCATTATACACGCGTGCGGATCTGAGGCCCCTACTTAGTAGGATTGGCAGGGTTTAGGATGTGAAGTCGTGAGTGGCTTCACATGGCATGTGATGAATGGTTGAACCTTGTATGACATGTTAGTTGTATTGTAGCTAGTGGTTATGTTAATGTTCTAGATTCGCATGACTTGTGTAGTACTTGATTGTATGATGATCTAAGTGATACACCTGGTTGATATAGCATATGTATGATACTATTTGAATGTTAATCATGTATGTTGTATGTGCTCATTGGCTTTATTTGAATTATAACTCATAATGTCACCAACGGGTCAAACGGGTCAACTAGGTCAAACGTGTCTATTTGTCTGGAAGCTTGAGTCTTAGATTTTGTTATGATTAGGGTTTCACATGTCTTTTATTTACACGTACTTATGTACTCACATGATCTAGGTAACCTGTGAAGGTTGGCTATCCTCTCGTTTCTCAAAATAAACCCTAAGTACCTTTGCATACATCAGGTGAGTTCATGCCTCACTCTTTACTTAATCTCTTTTGGGGGAGATAGCATACTGGTATTTATACGAACGCTTTCATTATTTAAGTTGTGTAAAATATTAATATAGTGCTGTTTACCATGAGAAAAGTCCTCACACTTTTGAATTGTTAATATTTAATAGCGGGGAAACTTGGGTAGTACTACTGGGTCTGACGAGCCCCACCTGTGTGACTCGAGGTCAACCGGGTGCAATTTGTCCTATTGAACATTGTCACGATATGGTAAGTCGTGACAGGAGGCAACAACTATCACAGTCAGCTTCAATTGCAAAATCACTATGTATTAATATTTACTGATAATAGACTAGCTATCTATTACCATACACTGCTTATATTTATCGCAACTGTTTACATGTTTATTGAACTCAAACTCTTGAACTCACCACCTATGTGTTGACATTTTAGTATGCTTTTCTCAGGTCCTTAACTTGCTTGCCTTAGGAGCACTGCATGGTTCACTGCATTTTAAGACACTTTGCTTCAAGACAAGTTGACATTTAACAATTATAGCTTACTTTCTGGTTGGCACTTGTTTTGCCATAAGTTATACTTTATTGACTTGGGTGTTTTCAAAAACGCTTCCGCATTGTTTAAAGTTGGTATTTTGGTTAATTATGTTTAAATTATGGCATTTAGAGTCGTTCTGAGTAACTATGACTGTGATCCTGGTTTGTTCACACGCCTCGCGGTAAAACTCCGCAAGTGGATTTTGAGGGTGTGACATCATCAGCCGAAACTAAATCATCTGACCTCCTGCTTAGAGCAGGATTTACATGCACTGGGTGTAGACCAGTTGGTGCATGTGCCCCTTGTGCTTGGTACTGGGGACTTCCAGCCTCAGGACAGTGTCCATCATCAGCTGTTGCCTCTAGTGAGGTCTTAGCAATGTTTCCAGCCTCATTTTGATCATGTGCTGAGTCAGAGGAGGTGGCAGCCTCACTAGATATTCTAAGCTCCTTGTCTACACCAGGAGATAGAAGTGGTAAACCCCTGTGCTGTGGGTTCTCAAGTGCACTGTGTCCTCCCCTCAATTGTAGAGGCGTTCCTAGTAGTAAGTGGTTTCTGGGGAGGGGGTGAGGAGTGCAGTTGAGTCAGCAGTTGTGCAACTATTAAAGTTGGGCTGTGAGGGGCGGTTGTTTGGGGTGAAGGGATAGAAGCAGTGTGCACCTGGGGAGGTTGGTGCTTTTCAATGGCAATCCCTTCAAGTGAGGAAGATCCCAGATATGTAGGTACCCCTTGTGTGGTTGCTGCAGGCTCCTGTTGAGAGGAAGCCTGAGCGGCTATGGCTGGAAGAGTCATTGTATCCACTAGGGGGTTTGGACTAGTGGATATATCCTGCGTTTGTGTTGCAGGGGCATCCTCAGGGGACTCAATTCCCTGAGTAGCCGTTTTGGGTTTCTTTTTGGTGGGTTTGGTGGGGACTTTTGATTTGGAGGTGGTGGCTGTGGGTTCCAGCTGCGTGGGTTTTCGCAGCTTGGCAGCCATTTTTAGTGTCTGGTCAGAGTTGTGCCGGGAGTATACTTCCGGCAGAATAGCCGTAGCAGGGACTCCCAAGCCAACAAGTCCCTCAGCATTAAGCTGGTTTGTAATGATGGCCATTATGAACCGTGGATATAGTATCCAACGGTTGGCAGTTAGTTTTTGAGCCATGTCCTTGAGCTCCGAAAATATTATTTCTGAAAAGTTTAGCGGTTGTTGCTCAAGAATAGAATACATTACCTGCTGCCATTTTGTCGACATTTGATCCCAAGACGACATCTTAGGAGCCAAACATACATTCACCATGTGAAAAATTAGGCGTTCAGCGTCAGGAAAGTGTTTCTTCATGATAGTGGAGGCACTGAGATCACCTTGATATCCATGTTGGGCAAAGGATAGATCTGTGGTGCCCTTCGGATATCCAGCAGGAGAACTAGCATCATTCAGATGAAGGATTTGGCGGATTATTGCAGGAGTGATGACTACTTCTTTGTTGTTGACGACCGACTGGAGAGATGGTGTGTTGTTCTCCCCAGTGGTAATAGTAACGTTCATCCAAAATTGGTGAAGGGATTCGGCATGTAGTATGGGATTCAGAAGAAATGCCGTATTGTATTGGGACTGAACCATAAGATCGATAGCAGTATCGAACTTAGTCCAGATAGGCGATTTAGTAAGGTAGGCAACACAGTTGTGTCGCGGTTTAATTTGCATGGACGCCATTGAGAGAGAGGGAAGTTTTGGAGTGGAACGTTAGGTTTGAAGAAGATGAAGCATTGAGGGCTTAGGTCAGGGATATTTATAGGGTACGGGTAAGAAAACGACTGAAGGATATGGTGTTAGTCATCAGTAGTTTTAAACGACCGTTGACATGGTATTATCCTTTCAGACGTTGAAACAGCTGAAGTCGTGGTGTGTTAGGCATCAGAAGTTAGAAAACTACTGAAGCCCGTGGTTTTAACTTCAGATGATTGAAACAACTGAGGACTTGTTGTTTGTCATCAGTAGTTGTGAAACTACTGAAGACAGTGGTTTAGTCATCAGCTGTTGTAAACAACTGAAAACTTGGTATTAGTCATCAGTAGTTATAAAAACTACTGAAGACATGGTATTGCTTCAGTTGTTTAGAATGAAATAGCAGTTGTAGAAACGACTGAAGATAAATTTCTAATCAGCTGTTTTCGTCAATTCTTAGCTTTTCAGCTGTTTCATATTGTCCTTAACACATTCATCAGCCTTTTTGGCGGATTTCAGTTGTTTCATGGGACATCAGTACTTATCTGTTTATACTGATTTCAGTAGTTGTAACTACATCAGTAGTTTTAACTACATCAGTAGTTTGGAACAGATAAAGTACTTCAGTACTTATGAGACATTTAGCCTCAGTAGTTATAAAAACTACTGAAGGGAAAAGGACTCATCGGTACTTATATGTGACGGGTACCAATGATCACAGTAATTACTACTGAAATCATCGGTAGTTGTCACTTATTCTAGCTGCAGCATACCAAGCCTTAACACCAGGTTTTGGAAAGTTGAACTATCCAAAGGCTTAGTAAAAATGTCTGCAAGCTCATCAGCACTAGGCACAAACTTAGGATCAATCAGACCTTTTTCAAAACAATCCCTTATAAAATGATGTCTGATCTCTATATGTTTGGTCCTAGAGTGCTGGACTGGATTTTTGACAATACACAGAGCTGAAGCACTATCCATTAACAATGGAGTCTTAGTCTCTGTAATGCCATAATCCAGAAGTTGGTTCTGAAGCCAGAGTACCTGAGAGGTGCAGCTTGCGACAACAATGTACTCTGCTTCAGCAGTTGATGTAGCAACTGAGGTCTGTTTCTTGCTCTGCCAAGAAATCAAGCAGTTGCCTAGGAATTGACATCCACCAGAAGTTGATTTCCTGGTCAACTTACACCCTGCATAGTCACTGTCAGAAAAAGCAACTAATTTACCAGAATGTCCAGTAGAATACCATAAACCTAGAGATGGAGTGCCTTGCAGATATCTAAAGATCCTCTTGACTGCAATCAGATGAGACTCTTTAGGTGCAGCCTGAAATCTAGCACAAACACATGTAGTAAACATAATATCTGGTCTAGAAGCTGTTAAATACATCAAGGACCCAATCATACATCTGTAAAGTGTTTCATCAACCACTTTACCTTTCTGATCTGTATCCAGTTGTGTGGTGCTGCACATGGGGGTAGAACAGGGCTTACAGTTTTGTAAATCAAACTTTTGCAAAAGATCTTTTGTGTATTTGGACTGATGAATGAAAATTCCATTAGCCTTTTGTTTGATTTGCAACCCCAGAAAGAACTGTAATTCTCCCATGGCACTCATTTCAAACTTCTGTTGCATCAACTTTGTAAAGGCATCACACAACTTTGGATCAGAGGATGCAAAAATGATTCATCTACATAAATTTGAACAAGTAGATTATGCTGCCCAGCTTTCTTAATGAATAAAGTCTTATCTATGAGCCTCTAGTGAAATTATTTTCCAGAAGAAAGTTTGATAATGTCTCATACCAGGCTCTAGGAGCTTGTTTTAACCCATAAAGAGCCTTATCAAGCTTATACACCCAATTAGGATGTTTATTGTCCTCAAAGCCTGGAGGTTGACATACATAAACCTCTTCTTTAATTTTTCCATACAAAAATGCACTTTTGACATCCATTTGAAAACTTTAAGGTTTTGATAAGCAGCATAAGCTAAAAACAATCGAATTGCTTCCAGTCTGGCTACAGGGGCAAAGGTTTCATCATAATCAATACATTCTTCTTGTGCAAACCCCTGAACAACCAGTCTGGCCTTGTTCTTAACAATAAGCCCATTTTCATCAGTTTTGTTCCTAAACACCCATTTAGTGCCTATTGCACACTTACCTGGAGGTAGAGGAACCAGTTCCCACACTTACTGTTTCTTGAACGGAAGAAGCTCAAGCTGCATGGCATCAACCCATCCATTGTCCTTTAAAGCAATGTGATAATTCTTTGTCTCTTGCTGACTGATGAAGAGAGCATAGAAGCAGAAATTTGACAATTGACTTCTTGTTGATACTCCAGCAGTGATATCACCAATGATTTGAGACATAGGGTGATTCTTCAGATCTTGATACACAATGAGATCTGTGCAAGTGTTTGTAGCTGGCTCAGCAGTAACAGATGGTGATGGTGAATCATTTCCTTGAAACCAATCAGTGGATGGTAATTCAAAGGAAGTTGAATTCGAAGAATCTCATCAGCATTTGTTGTGGATGGTGCTACTGGAGCTACAGGAACATCAGATCTAGCTGAATCAGGCAGCTGATCACTAAACCTGAAGAGGTGAGTACTGCAATCATCATCATCATCAGCGGTACCACCAGGTGGTGAACTGTTGACAGGAGCAACAACAGGAGTTTGATAAGGAACATATTGCAGTATGTCCAAATCAAATAACTCCACAGGGCTTTGTGGAATTTTGTCCTTTGGAGATTCATTGAACTTAACATGTAGAGTTTCTTCAACCATCTTTGTTCTGCAGTTGAAGACTCTGTATGCCTTGCAAGTAGATGAATAACCAACAAAATACCCTGCATCCACCTTAGGATCAAACTTATGGAGTTGATCGTTTGTGTTGAGAATAAAACAGGGACACCCAAATGCTTTGAAAAATGAAATCAGAGGAGCCAAATGATGGAGAACTTCATATGGAGTCTTCATCAACCTCTGATTTACTAAAACTCTATTTTGCACATAGCAAGCTGTGTTGACAGCTTCAGCCCAAAAGGTCAGTGGCAAACCAGAGTCAGCCAGCATGGACCTTGCAGCTTCAATGAGGGTCCTGTTCTTTCTCTCTACTACTCCATTTTGTTCTGGAGTCCTTGGAATGCTAAACTGCCTTTTGATTCCCTTTGAAAGATAGAAGTCATCAAGTGTATGATTTCTGAATTCAGTTCCATTGTCACTCCTAATACACTTGACTGGAAGGGAATACAGCTTCTCAATATACAACACAAAGTGAATAATCTTCTGAGCAGCCTCATCCTTTGAATGTAGAAAGAAAGTCCATACAAATCTGGAGTAATCATCCACAATTACCAGACACTATTTCTTCTTTGCCATGCTCATTACTCTCACAGGACCAAATAGATCCATATGCAGTAATTGCAAGCAGGCAGTGGACTTAGGCACTTCAATAGGATGGAATGAGACTTTGTGCTGTTTTCCTTTTAAACAAGCAGTGCAGGTTTCATCACAGTGGAACTCCTTTATTGGTAAGCCTCTGACTAAACTATTGTGGGTAAGTTGATTCATGTTTTTTAGATTAACATGACCAAGCCTTCTGTGCCACAGTTTAGATTCTTGAGAAGAGGCTTTGGAAAATAGGCAAGGATTGCCTTTGAGATCTATTTTCTTAGAAAGATCTAAGGCATACACTCTTCCTGTCCTGTTGGCTCTCAGGAGAGTGTGATCATCCAACACCTTGTCAATCAAGTGCAAAACTTTGGATGACAGAATCCTACAGTTTTGACTGGTGAAAAGAGCAACATGGCCTTTATCACACATTTGACTGACACTCAAGAGATTGTACTTGAGATTTTCCACAGGATTAACATCATCAAAATTGATTTCTCCATTGGAGACAAAGCCCTTACCAATGATGTAACCCCTAGCATCATTTCCAAAAGAAACAAATCCCTTCTTTCCTTGAGAGTAGTCATGAAGAAGAGAGTTGTTCCCAGTCATGTGCATAGATCCCCCACTGTCTACATACCAGATGCTACTTTGCATGTTGAAGAACCCTGCATTAATAACAATCAGTTAGTTTTGGAGACCCAAACCTTTTTGGTTTTGGGCCTGGTCTCATCAATAGATGGTAAACTAACAGGTTTATTTGAAACAACAGCCTGAGAGGAAGAAGATGGTGTAGAAGAGGAGTCCTTTGGCTTGGACCTCCTTTTCTGTGGTTTCAACATAGGAGCATCTAGTTGGTTAACTCTACCCAACAGATGTTGAACCATCATAACCAGCTATGTCTGATTTTGTGATAAAGCTTTCAGTTCATCAGACACATTGCCAGTGGAATTTGATAAGTTCCTATGTTGCACCTTCTTCTTCTGAGCATTCTCAGCTGTCACCTGGTTAACCCCTTCCTTTTTGGATTTCTTTGAGGACTTAAGGGTTACAGGATTTGATGTTGCTGATACAAATGTGGTCTCAAACTCAGTTTTCATTTTTACCATTTTCTCATTAATTTCTTCTTTTTGTTTGAGTTTGGAACCTCTTTTGTACCAACAATCATTGGTAAGATGATTGAACAAACCACATACTTCACATGGTTTCTTCTTCATCTTAGGTTGATCATCAACTAAGGAGGGTGAAGCAACTGAAGACTTGTTCTTCAATGCTTTGGAAGCATTGTTTGCTTTCTTGACTGCCTCTTTAGTAGTCTTCAAACTCTTTCTACTGGCAGTTTTCTTCTCTTCAGTACTGACAGCAGTTGAAGTTTGAACTTCAGGTGTAAATCCTGCTCTCTAGTCCTTTCAGGACCTTCAGAATTAACTCCTGAGTTGATCAACTAATTAATCATGTGAGTGTCAGCATTTGAACCATCAACATCAGCTGATAAGTTCAAAGAGGGCTTGATGCTGACTGCTACTTCTGATTGTGCTGTATCAGAGGTAGATCACATGATGTGATGGATTGGTTATCACTCTCACCATCAGATTCTACCTCTGCTCTTGGGGTAAAATCTGTAGGTGGAGCAGTGTGATTGTAACCAATGCCAAACTTCACATTGGAAGCAGATTGCTTACTAAGAAGCATTTCAAAACCTTTGCATGATTGTACCCATCTATCACACTCTACCTGGGTAACTGCAAGGGTTTCTTTGAGATCTTTGTACTTCTCTAGAAGTACCTCTTCTCTAGCCTTATCATCAATTATTTGGCATTTGAGTTTGTACATCTCATCATTTTTATCTTTAAGTACAGACTCAAATTCAGCTTTGTTTTTGGAATTATTTGTTCTAGCTCAATGTTCTTATTAATTAAAGCTACATTTGCTTCTCTAATGGAAGCAAATGCTGCTATGCATGGTTCAGAACATAATTGGCTTTTGCCTCAGAGGATACCTGTGATACCTTAGGTGTAGAGGCATTAGAAAATGAAGTATCAGCAGACTCCAAAGCCATAAGAGCTAGATTCCCAAAAGGACTGTCACCACCATGTTGACCATCACCCGAGAATAGTTGGTCATGACCAGACATGTCATCTGGTAAAATGCTCCAGTCAACAACTCCTGGGGTGAAGAAGCTGTGTTGTTGAGGTTGAGTTTGTTGATGAGATTGGGATGGCTGAGGTTCTGGTAGTGCATGAGGTTGTGGTGCCATAGGAACTTGAACTTGATTGACTGTGGCATGTAATAACAAGGGTACGGATATGGCATTTGACCCTGAGGAACAAAATATGCCGAAGATTGTTGTTGAGGATGATGACTAGAAGTGACAGGATGTTGCCCTCTGTGTTGTTGACTATTGCCAGGAAAAGTCACAAGGGTGCAGTGGAGTTAGATCCAGTTGATCTACACTCTCTTGCAAAGTGTCCAAGCCTTTGGCATTTGTGACACCTCAACTTGCTCTTGTCAAAACCAACTTTGGTTTTGCCTGAGAGTCCTGGGAATTTTCTTCCAGTTCTTTTGTAGAACTTCTGAGATCTGATATTTATCAGGGCCATTTGGCTCAAAATATCCATCTCTTCTAAGTCATCATCAGCAATCCCCTTGAGATCATCCATAATGAAGCATAAATTGTCATTATTACACCCAGTAAACTGACCATCAACACTCACAAATGCAGAATCAGAAGTGCTTGAAGAGAAGTTAATATGCTCATCATACTAGCATTCAGATGAAGCATATTCTGACTCATGACCCACCAAGGCAGTGTTGCCTGTACAAAGTCTTCAGTGAGCTTTCCAGATGAAGACAGCTTTCTCTTCTGTTCTATCTCTCTCTCAAACGTGAGCAGTTTCCCATGGAGTTGGGTGAGAGATAGTTTGTCCAAACTTGCACTGGAGCGTAGGACAATAGTATATGTGTCCCATCTCTCAGGCAGTGATCTGAGAAATCTGTTATTCATCTGGATATTTGTGTACTCAAGTTTGACCATTTTTAATTCAGAGATCAAACAAGAGAACCGCTCATATTGTTGAGTCAGTGTCTCACCCTTTCTATGAGAAAATGTCTCATATTTTTGGGCGAGGATTTCTCTATTATTTGCCAAGACCTCATCTGTTCCTCCAAATTGTTCTTTCAAGGCATTCCAGAGGTCATGGGCAGTTTCATGATGCATTAGCCCAGAATAGATTTCATTTGGCAGTGCCATGGCCAGAATTCCATGGGCTTTTGCATCAATTTCAAGCAACTTCTTATCCTCATCTGAGTATTGCTCCCTCCTCTTTGGAACCATTTGATTGTTTCCGGTTATTCACCATAGGCTTGTGTGGACCATGTACCACTGATGTCCAACAACCTGCGCTGTTAACAGACAGGTGATGGAGCATTCGTCGTTGCCATATGTTATACTCATTCCTAACCAGCATTGGTGGCTTGGTTGAGGAACTAGTATTGTGAGGATCATTGGAGGGAGTAGTCATTTTCAGTTCAGAAACAATTTAATTCAAGCTTTTAAAAGTTTTACACAGACCATAACAAACTCAATGAAAACCAAGAAAAGATCTCAGGATGAATGACCAGAAATACAGAAAATTCAATCTCTATAACCGTTTCTTGCAAAAAAAAAAGCTAATTCAATCAAACTTAGATCTTGAATAGCAATTCAATGATCAATTATTAGATCGATCAATGATTAACCTGCTCTGATACCATTTGACAGGATCAGCGATCACAAGTTTGATGTATTAGGGTTCAAAGCAGCGGAATACGAAATGAATTAGACAAATATAGCAAGAAGTCGATGCTTGTATACATTAAGATCACATACGGTTATAGTGAGAGAATATATATATCTGATTCAAGGAATGTTTATAGATATAGATATTTCTAATCAAATCATTCATATCATTCCCGTCATTCATCCAATTATTACAATAGGTGACACTCCTTATATAGAGTGCAATCGCTACTGTTATCACGGGAAAGTGACAACTGGCAGATCTAATACAAAAATAACTAACTCTTAACAAACTACTGAAATGTTCACAACTACTGAGAACATATCAGAGTGTTAAGTACAGAATATAAAACTACTGAAACTACAACGACTGAAGAACAAGCTCTTCAGTCGTTTTACAAAACTACTGAAACTAGAAATATAAAACTACTGATATCACAACTACTGAAGAAGTACTCTTCAGCAGTTGTGACAAACTACTGATGCTTCAGTACTTGATCTTCAGACTTTGACCTTCAGATGTTTCATCAGCTGATGACTTCAGTAGATATCATCAGCTGATGTCTTCAGTCTTTGTCTTCAGACTTTGTACATCAGTTGTTGATCTTCAGCACTTGTAAACTCTTCAGCTGTTGTACTTCAGTACTTTGGTCTTTCAGCTTCAGCACTTGTGTTCTTCAGCTGTTGTACTTCAGCACTTTAGTTCTTTAGATGTTGAAGTCTTCAGCACTTGATCTTCAGCTGTTGAAGTCTTCAGCACTTGTCAAACTGCTGATGAGGCTTTCAGCAGTTGTTGTGATACCATATGGGACTTAGAGGTTTTCTGATCTTGGCTCATTGGTTCTTTTGGTCCAACAAACATATCCTTAGTCCTCCTTAGGTACTTCAGAATGTTCTTGACAGCCATCCAATGGCCATCACCTGGATTTTGTTGGTATCTACTTGTCATGCTTAAAGCGCATGACACGTCCGGTCTAGTGCATATCATTGCATACATGATGGATCCTATAGCAGATGCATATGGGATCGTCTTCATTCTATTTTGCTCCTCTTTTGAGCTAGGACATTGAGTCGTACTCAATATTGTCCCTCTTTGAATAGGTATAGTACCTTTCTTAGAGTTTTCCATCTTGAACCTTTTCAAGATTTTGTCAATGTATGCACTTTGATTCAAACCAATTAGCCGCCTTGATCTATCCCTATAGATCTTTATTCCCAGAATATAAGCGGCTTCACCAAGATCCTTGATGGAAAAACAACTTCCAAGCCAGGTTTTTACACCTTCCATGGTTGGAATGTCATTTCCGAATAGTAGTATGTCATCAACATACAATACTAGGAAGGTTATTGTGCTCCCACTAGCCTTCTTATACACGCAAGCCTCATTAGCGTTTTTGATGAAGCCAAATTTCTTTACCTCCTCATTAAAACGGTGATTCTAGCTTCTCGATGCTTGTTTCAATCCATAGATTGATTTCTTTAACTTGCATACTTTGTTAGGATATTTTGGATCGACAAAACCTTCAGGCTGAACCATATAGACATCTTCCTCAAGATATCCATTTAGGAAAGCGATTTTGACATCCATTTGCCAAATCTCATAATCATAATGAGCAGCTA
This sequence comes from Flaveria trinervia, assembly GCA_025506515.1. NCBI lineage: Eukaryota > Viridiplantae > Streptophyta > Magnoliopsida > Asterales > Asteraceae > Flaveria > Flaveria trinervia. The sequence goes on along the minus strand of CM046449.1, from coordinate 26,615,610 downwards.
TGGCAAACAATATCCTTATAGACTTTAGCATTGCAACAGGTGAGAATGTTTCATCATAATCAACCCCTTGAGTTTGAGTGAAACCCTTTGCTACAAGTCTAGCTTTGTAAGTATCCAAGTTTCCATGCATATCGGTTTTCTTCTTGAAAACCCACTTACTTCCAACTACTTTGGAATTAAGAGGTGGTACGACAAGTTCCCAAACTTGATTGTCATACATGGATTGCATCTCAACGTTCATGGCCTCTAGCCATTTGTCACAATCCAAATTGGACACTGCATCATGATATGTGGTTGGTTCATCTGAATCTACCACATAGCATCCATCCATGAAAAATCCATATCTTTCAGGTGGATTACAAGTTCTACCACTTCTGCGAACGTTTTGTGTGTATTGATCAAACGCTTGATCATCCTCAACATTTTCATGTTGAGTGCTAGTTTCAACCAAACGTGCATCGGGTTGTGTTACTTGATCCTCCTCAAGATCCACTGTTCTACTACTAGTTCCTTCCATAAGGAACTTTGTTTCTAAGAACTCACCCTTTCTGGCAACAAACACCTTTTGTTCCAGTGGATCATAGAAATAATATCCCATAGAATCTCTAGGATATCCAATAAAAATACACTTGGTGGATCGGACTTCCAATTTGTTTGGAGTGGGAGTCTTAACATAAGCCTCACAACCCCAGACCCTTAAGTATGATAGGGATGGAACTCTTCCATGCCATATCTCAAAAGGTGTCTTTTCCACCTTTTTGGTTGGGGCCATATTCAGAATACGGGCCGCGGAGAGTAAAGCGAAACCCCAAAATGATAGAGGCAATGTGCTTCTAGCCATCATAGATCGAACCATATCCAATAAGGTTCGATTTATCCTCTCAGACGCACCACTATGTTGTGGTGTCCCAGGTGGAGTGAGTTGTGAGATGATCCCACAACTCCTAAGATGATCTTGAAAAACATCACTTAAGTATTCACCACCTCTATCGGTGCGGAGAACTTTAATTGACTTGTTGAGTTGATTTTCAACTTCATTTTTGAAGATTTTGAACATTTCAAAAGCTTCATCTTTATGCCTTAATAAGTACACATACCCATAGCGACTATAATCGTCAGTAAAGGTAATGAAGGATCTTTCACCATTCCTAGTCATCGGCTTAAAGGGACCACATACATCCGAATGTATGATTCTTAATAAATCTTTTGCCCTTTCATTAGTCCCACTAAAGGGTGCCTTAGTCATTTTTCCTAGTAAACAAGATTCACATACATCAAATGAATCACATTCATTTGTTTTTAAAAGACCATTCTTTTGAAGTGTTTGTATACGTTTCTTGTTTATATGACCAAGACGACAATGCCAAAGGTAGGTATCACTCAAATCTAATTTGAGCCTTTTGGTGGTTGCTTGGTATATTGAGCTATCATATGTTGCGTTCTCATGAACCATTCATAAATACCATTATTAGGTATGGCCTTAAAATAAAACATATGATTTAAAGAAACATGAATATCATTGTTAACAAACTTGAAATTATAATCACATTGTCTTAAACGGGAAACGGAAATTATGTTCCTAGTCAAACTAGGAGCATATAATACATTATTTAAAATAACTTCCAAACCACTTGGAAGCTTCAAAATGTAGTCTCCTTGGGCTTCTACGTGAACCTTTGCACCATTTCCCATGAAGAGACTAATTTCCCCTTTTGCATAATGTTCATTTCTTTTGAATCCCTGCAACAAATTGCAAATGTGAGTTCCACATCCGGTATCTAATACCCATGTGTTAGAGAAATAACATTCAGCTCAACATGTATCATATAAATTATACCTGAGGTTTGCCCCGCATCCCTCCTTTCTCTCAACTCTTTGAGATAGACTGGACAATTTCTCATCCAATGCCCTATCTCACCACATTTGAAGCATGGTCGTTAACAACAACCTTCTGCTTCTTCTCCTTGGGCCTCGGAGGTTCCGCCCTAACAACCATCTTCCCCTTTCCTTTAACATGTCCCTTTCCTTTGGCAACAGTTGCCTTAGGGGGAGGGGAGTAGAGACTTTCTCCTTCTTCCACCTTCATTAATGTTAAGAACAGGGAAAACCCTTTTACCCATTCCCGCCTCAGCTGTTTTGAGCATTGAATGAAGTTCATTTATGCTCTTGTCCCATCCGTTCATGTTGTAATTCAAGACAAACGCCTCAAACTTCCTAGTTAGGCCGTTAAGGATCAAATCCGTGGCCAACTCCTTTGAGACAGGACAGTTAAGCCTCTGAAGGCGGTCGATATGGCTTTTCATCTTAAGAACATAAGATGAAACTGATTGGGATTCCTCCATCCGACATGCATGAAGCGCTCGAACCGTTTCGAAGCGCTCCACCCTAGCTTGTTGCTGGAACGTTTCCCGCAACTGAGTGATCATGTCATAAGCTCCATGGAGCTCATACTCCTTTTGGAGTTCAGGAGTCATACTTGCTAGCATTAAGCAAGAGACTTGGATAGAGTCTTCAACATATTTGACCCAATCATTATAGGCCTCCACGTCCTCTTCGTTAGGTTCATCGGGGATGGGATCATCAAGGATGTAGGCCCGTTTTTCCTGCTTGAGAAAGATTCTCAAGTTGCGGTACCATCCATGAAGTTGTTAGGTGTTAGACGATCCCTTTGAAGGATCGCCCTAAGAGATTGGTTGTTTTGGTTTGCTACATCGTTATTAGCGTTGTTGTTGTCGGCCATCTACAAGATTTTACAAAGATCCATTTTAGTAATTGTGATAAAATTTATTTCATTTTATTAACACCCTTTTATGTCTCATAGACTTAATAAATAAAATTCTAGAATCCAACGTTATATTTAAATATTGGTTAGGTGACCTTTATCCCATTATTTAAATAAACAAGGTAGTCATGAATGACAATTGCAACCTATTGCAACTTCTAGTGATATGGGATCGTATGAACATCTTATGTTTACAACGGCATGTTATCCCATCAACACCTTTTATAAAACACATTTTAGGTGATCCATTTAATATATTTTATAAATCAAGTCGTCCTACTTACACACACGTGTGAGTTTACTACATAAGTGGTTAGGTGACCTTTATCCCACAAACATGGTATTCTCATCTCAAGTTACAAGTTCCCTCAAAGTGGTTAGGTGACCTTTATCCCACTAAGAGTTTGCAAATAACCTAAGTGTTGTATAAAAGCATGGTGTTTAACTTGTTTCAAAAAAGGATTTACAATATCATAATCCTTGTTAAGAAAGGTCTATGTACCATATGATTGTATGCATTCAACCATATGGTACTCAATTGATTCTTTTAAATAAAACCCATTTTATTTTGCAAACCATTAACTCCTTTTAAAGAACCATTCTATTTATGCTTAATGATTGAGAACCAATTTCTAGTTATAGCTTGTTATAATAGACGGTTTGTAAATCACATCCAAATATTCAAAACAAACAACATCATAAGCATTCAACCAAGCATAAACATAACATTCACATATGCATAACAAAGCATACTAAGTTGAGCACACTTGTTTAGCCAAAACAAGTGTGTCAAAAGGTCTTGTCCTAATGGGTTAAGAACATGATACAAGGTTGACAAAAGGACTCCCACTTGAAACCACATCTTCAAGCATCCTCTTTGTTCATCTTCTCTTCAAATCTTGATCTTCAGCATCCTTACAAAATAGTTATCCTAGTACAATTTTTCTAGTAAAGAAAAAAAACTCCTAATCTATTTATTACAAACCATATGAATAAATGAATTACAAAACAAGAGTTGAAACATAAAATTGAATTATTACATAGCCAAATGAATATAACATGACAACCAATCAATCAATCCACATGGTCTAGGCTTTGTTATGCATAACCAAAACAACAGATCCAAATATTCCTATGTCACGAAATGGGGCAGCCCCTTTTAACCCATGTTCTTGGCCAACATAAACCAAGAACAAATAGGTTAAGTCCATACAAACAAACATCTTATGACTAGATTTTTAAAGATCCTTACATGCATAAAGTAATATCTTTAAGAAATCAAAAGGGGGGGGTTACATTTCAGCCCACAAACATACGGGTATGTGGTGTCAAACACCATAAAACCGTGAACAAGCAAGAATAATACATGTATGCATTCGTATATGTGGCTCTTGATGCCATTGTTGGGATTCAACATGTTTATCAAAGTTCATATTATCTTCTTTTGTATGAAAAACGCAGCGGAATTTAGTTTTAAAACATGTTAATATGTGATTATTAAACCATTTTAATAAGCAAACCCCAAAGCCATGGATCAATATACGAAATACATACAAAGGAATGAACATAGGATGTAAAGAACACAACCTTTGGAGCTGTTCAAAGTCGAGTTTCAAGAAGAGAAAGAAGATGAAATCGTGGCTGAAACTTCAAGATAGAAGTCCTCAAGAGGTGATACCCCAAGCTTGTACAAACACCTTTGATTGCTAGGCTTCTTGACATAAATTTTCAGCAACAAAACCCTCTTTTGTGAGCTGAAAAATCTGCTCCTAATTGTTCTTCAAAACCGTGAGAGAGAAGAGAGAGTTTTAGGAGTGTTGAAGACCTTTGCATGTAGGAGAGATGTACCCTTTTGGATTGTGTCTAAAACATTTAATCTAGTGTGTTATCAAGACAAAGATGGGACCCCCAAGGCAAGTGGGCAGCCGAAAATCCATTTGAAAATGGATTCCCACACTTTGTTTTGTAACACAATTAAAATACACACTAAATCCTTATGTTTATAAATTTAAAACATGTTTAAACTTCATAAACTTAGTACTTTTATTTGTTATTATTTAGTAAGACTAAATAATGAAAAACAAAAGGTACCATATGAACAATTATCCATATAATGATGTTCATCTACAAAGGCAATGATTTAGAAAACCCATTTTCTAAATTGGTGTCATAATTTATTGGTGTTTGTTTAGCTTGTTATTGGGTATGACCCGACTTGGATCATATCACACTAGCCACATCAACTTAATATGCATCTTGGGCAGATCAAGTCATTTCAGAGTCTGCAAAAATCGCGATGTAAAATGACTATCACGATCCGATATAATTGGCACATGCACTCCATTCCTAGCCACGATCTCATTCACATATAATCTCGCTAACTTTTCCATCTTATAATCCTCGCGAATAGGCAAGAAATGAGCAGATTTTGTCATTCGATCCATGATGACCTAAATCGAATCATGCCCACTGCTTGTTCTAGGCAGCTTAGTGATGAAAGCCATCGCTATATTTTCTAATTTCCATTTGGAATTTTCAGTTGCTACAACAGACTGACAGTTTCTGATGTTCGGCTTTGACCTTCGAACAAGTCACAAATTGACTCACGTACTTTGCAATGTCTTTTTTCATACCTGGCTACCAATACAACTCCTTAAGGTCTTGGTACATCTTGTTTGCACCAGGATGAACAGAGTACTTGGACTTGTGCGCTTCATTCATAAATAGGGTTCGAACATCTCCCCACTTAGGTACCCATAACGATCTATGAAGTACCGAACACCATCCTCCTTACAATTCATCTGTTTGTCTAAACCCTTAGAACTCTTCACTTGCGACATTCTCCTCCTTCAACGCTTCGCCCTACGCAAACAATATTTGCATTTTTAAATTCAATTGAATGGTCATTCCTAACGCTCGCACACGTAAGGGTTTAACACATTCCTTCCTACTCAGGGCATCAGCTACTACATTTGCCTTTCATGGATGATATTGAATCACATAGTCATAATCACTTAGGAGTTCCACCCATCGCCTTTGACGTATTTTCAGTTCCTTTTGATCGAAGATGTTTTGAAAACTTTTATGATCAGTGTAGATATCTTATGTGCAAATACTACCACACTTAAGTCCAGGTCATGTGTCATATAATTCTTTTCGTGAACCTTAAGTTGACGCGAGGCGTAAGCAATCACCTTATCCTTTTGCATAAGCACACAACCTAGACCTTATTTTAATGCATCGCTGAACACTACAAGTCACTAGATCCATCAGGGAGGGTTAATATCAACGCATTACACAATCTTTCCTTCAACATCTAGAATGCCACTCCTTGCTTATGTTCCCAATCAAACTTCTTATCCTTCTATTTAACATTGTCAATGGCTGAGCGATCTTGGAGAAGTTTGCGATGAATCATCGATAGTAACCAACCAATCCTAAGAATTGTCAAATCTCTGAAGGCGTCCTAGGAGTACCCCACTTTTAACTGCTTCAATCTTTCTAGGATCAACGTGGATTCCCTTCTCATTGACCCTATGACCTAGAATTTCACTTCACACAACCAGAACTCACATTTGAAGAATTGACATAAAGTTTCTCTTCTCCCAATAACTTTTTTATCCACATAGATGTTATTCGTGTTCTTTCTTGGATCATTAATAGATGATGATACCATCTATAGACACAATCGCAACTTTTCCTAGTATGACTTACATACTTGATCAGTAAATCCATAAATACAGCTAGAGCATTTTTTATCCAACAACAAACTAAAAACTCGTAATTTCCATAACGAGTTTTAAAGGTTGTCTTTGTGTATCGTCTTCTGAATCCTCAACTTTAATAACCTAACTGGAGATTGATCTATAAGAACTACGTGCTTCCTACATGCAACTGATCAAATACATTATTATTCCTAGAGAGAGTGTAGTAGTTTCCTTTTTATAGTCAACTTTTTAAACATTCAATAACTCATGCATAACTGGAACGACCAACCCTTATTTTAACCAAAAAGGTTGATGCTCCCCACATCGAGGTAATAGGTCGAATAAAACTTTTATCCAAAATTTCTTGTAGTTGACTTGATAATTCTTGCATTATTGTGGTGCTAACCGATATGGTGTCTTTGCAATAAGAGTTGCTCCCAAGATCAGATCATTCTAGAACTCTACTTGATGAGGAGGAGAAATGTTGATAAGTCATTAGGAAAATCCTTTGAAAAATCTCGTACAAAATGAATGTCTTTCAACTTTCTTCCTTCTGCCTTCTTTTCTACTCCACGTGCTAAAAACCCGTAACATCGCTTCTTTAGGTATCGACAAATCTTCATGCAAGAATTGAGTCTTAAATCCTTTTAGACATTCTCCTTAGATCTTAAGCACTTTTCCATTGATAAATAATTACGTACTACCCCCTCTGGATGGACTATCTCGGCTTCATCTTTTGATATCTAATTTAAAAAATACTAAGTCTATGACAAAGACATGATCATCTTATACTTAAGTGAAACCTCTAACTATTACCATTAGTCATCTCAACCGAGTAAATAATTTCTAAGCAAATGGTTCATGTGAAGTTAGAGGATAATCCAAAAGAGTCAAATAGATGTGTAGTAATTGATGATAAGATTTGTTCTTATAACAACATTTGGGTTTTGTCAAATATTGTTTGCTCCAATCACAAATTTACAACTGTGTGATGTATTACCTGATTTATATGATCTTTATTTCCACAATTTTCATTGTTCTTAATTCCCAATTATAGCCATTCCCTATTTCTAATTGTTTCCAACTTGTCATGGTGTTCGGCTCAGTCTAGGGCACATGTTATGGTAATGGTCTAGAATGCCACCTTCATAGCATCCATGATTAACACATACTGGCTTAATCGCATCAACATACATGGCTAGGCTTACAACATTTATGTTCTTGTCTGACTTACCACTAGCTTGCTTGTTCGACTCTCCAACTTCTTTCTACTACTCACTAGATTTTCCCAATGTGCATCTCAATCCTTTTTGATCTAGATGCCACAAGGCATGTCACCAACTTTGCCAACTTATGAATTTTGTTCTTATAAGGAGCATTACCTGACCCCATTATTACACGACTCCAGAATTCCAACTCCCACCTTTGCATCTCATTAATCAAGCAGTGGTTCATAGTCAATAAAGCTTTGAGTTTATCTTAAACCATGGCTATCACAGCCTCACTACTTTAGGCTTGAGCTTGGGCATTCTACCATATTAGTGGTTTGCTCATTAGCGAGTAAGCAACATACTTCATCTTCTGATTTTCAGCATAGTGTTGATACCCATTATAGTTTCCATTTTTCTCAATCTGATAGGTCGGTGTACTGTTTCCCTTTTCTTGTCATACTCTTTTGACTATCATGTCAAGAATCCCTTATATGTACAACCATTCCTATTATCTTATCATTTCTACCATTACCTACTTCAATTAATCAAGATCATAACATAGCTCAGTTTAAGCACATTCTTAGTATACAGGTGATGTTTATATATAGGGTTCCCCGTAGCGTTCCCACCACATCCAGATATACCGAGAACAATGCTAAAAGCGGTCATGTGACACTCTGATTACTCCATCATGAACAATGCTAGAACGTTCAAACTACTAATGCTTCATAATACAAGTGAAGGGAGTAAATTACTCTGCTGTAACTCTGAAAAGTACATGTACATTCCAAACACACAGTCAATTACATGATTTCTGAAATGCTAAAGGAGCAACGCCTCACTGGGAATAGGACCAGTATCATAATATGAATCCCATGTAGAATCCAGTTAGATTAGATCTTACGTAAGAGTATAAAGGTTATAGATGTTCCTCATTATTAGCAAAGTCTTAATTCATTGAGACTCCAGTGTCCCAAGGAATAGAATGGAAGATTTGTACTAACTATGACCGTTACCTCAAGGCAAGATTTGCCAGGCTTCACATGCACTGCAAATTACACTTACATGTGCACCCATAATGGTAATTTGCTTTGTAGGATCACCCTAGCTCATCCTATTCAAGTTAACATATCTAATTATGTATAGAGTATTATCCATGATTGGAGTATCAAAGATATGGTTGCTATCCAAAAGTTAATCAATAAAAATTTTATAAAGTAATCGATTGAGAAAGAATTCACTTGATCAAGGAATGATCGATGGAACCTATGTACAATAATCTAAAACTTGATGAAGTAGTCATTTGATCTGAGCACGTCACATATCTTTTCTATTGGTGTCATTTTAGCCAACGCATCCATTTCCAAGATTTAAGTACCAAGTTATGAATAATGGCGCCTATAGCAAATGTGATATTGATAGACGTATGGAATAAAGGCTGGCTTAACAACCTAAATCCTTATAAGAAACACTTATGAATCCAATCTTGATATAAGTCAAGTACATAATGAGAGCATGCGCTTACCTAAAACTTTCTAAACGTATAAATAGATATACAGTGCGTACAACTTTTCCAAATAAGTGTATCAAAGATATCTTGTATAACAAGATAAGTAAACATAGCCTATACGACACGTAGAGTGTTCACATGTATATTACTGCACACATTATCCTATTATGCATACTAGTGAGGATACTTAGGTTGTAGTCTAGGTTGAATAATCCACCTAATTCTCTATAACCAATGGCTCTGATACCAATATGTCACACCCCCACTTATAGCGAAAACATGAGGATTTAATGGACAGGATCGTCATAAAACATTGTTAATCAATAAAGATGCAATAAATGATGAAGTCAACGTGTCATGATGTCACCCGACACAAATGGAGACTTGTGTCGTAGTTAGTTAATTCCACGACAAACATAGTCATACAAACCAAATAAGTATAAATACCACAACCCGGGGGCAAGTGAACATAATGTGAATAACAAATAAAAGTCAATGCAATTGTCAAAGACATTCAATGTATTTAAATATTGCAATCCTAAGGTCGTTGCTAAGGTAGCATCCTAACTATCCTCAATGATTGTTACCTGAAAAGATATGCTCAAAATGGTCAACATATTTTTTGTGTGTTCGCAGGTTTTAAAATAATAAACAAAACTGATGTTGTGTAAACGTTTTGGTAAGACAGAGTGCATATAGTTATAAGCAAGTACTATTACATGTAAACATGAGCATCACAACTAAACCTACGACATACACACAAAACTTGTCAGAACATATTCATCCTAGGGCCCGTACCTGGCCATTATCAGTCCAACTAGTATACTAACAAACAAAGGTGGGGGTGTCAGCCTAATAGTACTATTAAAACCTAACCATTGGCTCCAAAACTAGAGGTTAAATAGTTGTGAATAAAGAACTGTTGGACCAAAAGAACCAATGAGCCAAGATTAAAAAACCTCTAAGTCCCACATGATATCACAACAACGCTGAAGGCTTCATCAGCAGTTCGACCAGTGCTGGAAACTCCAACAGCTGAAGATCAAGTGCTGAAGACTTCAAACAGCTGAAGACTAAAGTGCTGAAGTCAACAGCTGAAGAACACAAGTGCTGAAGCTGAACAGCTGAAGAATACAAGTGCTGAAGTTGAACAGCTGAAGAACACAAGTGCTGAAGTGAACAGCTGAAGAACACAAGTGCTGAAGCTGAAGACCAAGTACTGAAGTACAACAGCTGAAGAGTCTACAAGTGCTGAAGATCAAAAACTGGTGTACAAGTCTGAAGACAAAGACTGAAGACATCAGCTGATGAGATCTACTAAAGTCATCAGCTGATGAAACGTCTTAAGTTCAAGTCTGAAGATCAAGTACTGAAGTTTCAGTAGTTTGTCACAACAGCTGAAGAATACTTCTTCAGTAGTTGTGATATCAGTAGTTTTATGTTTTTAGTTTCAGTAGTTTTGTAAAACGACTAAAGAGCTTGTTCTTCAGTCGTTATAGTATCAGTAGTTTTATGTTTTTCAGTAGTTATAGTAACTGATAACACATAGTATTTTTGTAAGAAGATGTCAGCTGTTTTGACATCTTCAGTAGTTGTGTTTCAGTTGGAATAATTCTGTTAGATGTCATTATCAAGTGACATTAGCAGATGTCACATCTCTTATATAAGAGGTTTCGACCTAATTGTAAGTGTGACATTCCGTTACCACGAAAGCGAATATTGAATGAAATATATTTGCAGAATTCTCTCTATCTATAACCGTTTTTGTTCTTCATTGAATATCTTTTCGTTCTTGTGAATTGGCTAATTCATTGTTAGAATTCTGCTGCTATACTCTCTAATCGATCAAACGTAGATCACTGATCCTAACAAGTGGTATCAGAGCAGGTTAATCATTGATCGACTAACAATTGATCATTGAAACTGCTAATGATATCTATGTTTGATTGATTATAGCATATTCGCAAGAAACTGGTTATAGATTATGAATTTCTGTCGCTTTCGTTCATTTATTTTGAGATCTCTTTTGGTTCAATTGGTTGTTTGTTTTGTTCTAAATTGGTTTTAGCTTAATGAATTGATTGAATCTGAGATGACTACCCTTCTAATGATCCTCACAATACCGGTTCCTCAACCAAGCCTCCGATGCTGGTTAGGACCGAGTATAACATATGGAAACGAAGAATGCTTCATCACCTGTCTGTTAACAGTTCAGGTTGTTGGACATCTGTGGTACATGGACCACATAAGCCTATGGTGAACAACCCGGAAACCAATCAAATGGTTCCGAAGAAGAAGGAACAATACTCTGATGAAGATCGGAAACTGTTTGAGATTGATGCTAAAGCCATGGAATTCTGGCCATGGCACTGCCTAATGAAATCTTTTCAGGGCTTATGCATCATGAAAATGCTCATGATCTCTGGAATGCCCTGAAGGAACAATTCGGTGGCACAGATGAGGTCTTAGCAAACAACAGAGAAATCCTTGCCCAACAATATGAGACATTCTCTCATAGAAAGGGTGAGACACTAACTCAACAGTTTGAGCAGTTTTTCCTGCTTGATCTCTGAGCTGAAAATGGTGAAACAGGAATACACCAAAGCCAGATGAATAACAGGTTCCTCAGATAACTGCCTGAGAGATGGGACACATACACTATTGTCTTACGCTACAGTGCAAATCTGGATAGCCTATCTCTCACCCAACTTCATGGGAAACTGCTTACATTTGAAAGAGAGAAGAGCAGAAGAGGAAACTGTCCTCATCAGGAAAGCTCACGATGACTTTGTACCAGGGAATAATGCCTTGGTTGGTCAGAGCCAGAATATGCTGCATCTGAAAGCAATTATGATGAGCATATTGATTCTCTTCAAATAGTTCTCATCATGGTGTTGGTATTGAGAGTCATTCTGGCAGTAATAGTGACAATCTATGCTCATCATCTGGATGATTGAAAGGAATAGCTGATGATGATCTAGAAGAGATGGATATTCTGAGCCAAATGGCATTGATTAATATCAGATCTCAGAAGTTCTATAAGAGAACTGGCAGGAAATTTCCTGGACTCTCTGGCAAAACCAAAGTTGGTTTTGACAAGAGTAAGTTGAGGTGTCACAAATGCCAAAGGTTGGGACACTTTGCAAGAGATGTAGATCAACTGGATCTAACTCTTCTGCACCCTTTGTGACTTTTCCTAGTACTAGTCCACAAAACAGAGGGCAACATACTGATGGTTCTGGTCATCATTCACATCCTAGGTCTCCTGCATACTTTGTTCCCCAGGGTCAAATGTCATATCCTTATCCCTGCTATTATATGCCTCAACCAAATCCTGTTCAAGCTCCAATTGCACACAAACCATAAGCATTGCCTGAACCACAACCTTCCAATCTCATCAACAAACTCAACTCAACACACAGCTTCTTCACCCCAGGAATTGTTGACTGGAGCAGTTTACCAGATGACTTGTCTGGTCATGAACAACTGTTTTCAGGTGCTGGTCAACATGGTGGTGAAAGTCCCTTTGGAATCTAGCTCTTATGGCTTTGGATTCTGCTGATACTTCATCCACTAATGCCTCTACACCAAAGTATCACAGGTATCCTCTGAGGCAAAAGCCAAATTGTGTTCTGAAACATGTATAGCAGCATTTGCATCTATTAGAGAAGCAAATGTAGCTTTAATCAACAAGAACATTGAGCTAGAACAAATAATTTCCAAAGCAAAGCTGAATTTGAGTCTGTTCTTAATGATAAGAATGACGAGATTTACAAACTTAAATGCCAAATAACTGATGATAAGGCTAGGGAAGAGATACTTCTAGAGAAGTATAAAGATCTAAAGAAACCCTTGCAGTCACCCAGGTAGAGTGTGATAGATGGTACAATCATGCAAAGGTTTTGAAATGCTTCTTAGTAAGCAATCTGCTTCCATGTGAAGTTTGGCATTGGTTACAATCACACTGCTCCACCTACAGATTTTACTCCCAGAGCAGAGGTAGAATCTGATGGTGAGAGTAATAACCATCCATCTCATCATGTGATCTACTTTTTGATACAACACAATCAGAATAGAAGTCAGCACCAAGCCCTCTCAGAACCTATCAACTGATGTTGATGGTTCCACTACTGACACTCACAATGATCAATGAGTTGATCAACTCAGGAGTTATTCTGAAAGTCCTGAAAGGACTAGAGAGCAGGATTTAACACCTGAAGTTCAAACTCCAACTACTGCTAGTATGAAAAGAAGAAAACTGTCAGTAAAGGAGTTTGAAGACTACTAAAGAGGAAGTCAAGAAAGCAAACAATGCTTCCAAAGCACTGAAGAGCAGTCTTCAGTTGCTTCACCTTCTTAGTTGATGATCAACATAAGATGAAGAAGAAACCATGTGAAGTATGTGGTTTGTTCAATCATCTTACAGATGATTGCTGGTACAAAAGAGGTTCCACACTCAAACATAAAGAGGAAATTAAAGAGAAAATGGTTAAAAATGAAACTGAGTTTGAGACCACATTTGTATCAGCAACATCAAATCCTGTAACCCTTAAGTCCACAAAGAAATCCAAAAGGAAGGGTTTAAACAGGTAACAGCTGAGATTGCTCAGAAGAAGAAGGTGCAACATAGGAACTTATCAAACTCCACTGGCAATGTGTCTGATGAGCTGAAAGCTTTATCACAAAATCAGACACAACTGGTTATATGGTTCAACATCTATTGGGAAGAGTTAACCAATTAGATGCTCCTATGTTGAAACCACAGAAAAGGAGGTCCAAGCCAAAGGATTCCTCCTCTTCACCATCTTCTTCCTCTCAGCTGTTGTTTCCAATAAACCTGTTAGTTTACCATCTGTTGATGAGACCAGACCCAAAACCAAAAGGTTTGGGCTCCAAAACTAACTGATTGTTTATTATTGCAGGGTTCTCCAACATGCCAAAGTAGCATCTGGTATGTAGACAGTGGGGGATCTATGCACATGACTGGGAACACTCTCTTCTTCTTCATGACTACTCTCAAGGAAAGAAGGGCTTTGTTTCTTTCGGATGCTAGGGGTTACATCATTGGCAACGGCTTTGTCTCCAATGGAGATATAAAGTTTGATGATGTTAATCATGTGGAAAATCTCAAGTACAATCTCTTGAGTGTCAGTCAAATGTGTGATAAAGGCCATGTTGCTCTTTTCACCAGTCAGAACTGTAGGATTCTGTTATCCAAAGTTCTGCATTTGATTGATAAGGTGTTGGTGATCACACTCTCTGAGAGCCAACAGGACAGGAAGAGTGTATGCCTTAGATCTTTCCAAGAAAATAGATCTCAGAGGCAATCCTTGCCTATTTTCCAAAGCCTCTTCTTAAGAATCTAAACTGTGGCACAGAAGGCTGGGTCATGTTAATTTCAAAAACATGAATCAGTTAATCCACAATAGTTTAGTTAGAGGCTTACCATAAAGGAGTCCACTGTGATGAAACCTGCACTGCTTGCTTAAAAGGAAAACAGCACAAAGTCTCATTCCCTCCCATTGAAGAGCCTAAGTCCACTGCCTGCTTGCAATTACTGCTATGGATCTATTTGGTCCTGTGAGAGTAATGAGCATGGCAAAGAAGAAATACTGTCTGGTAATTGTGGATGATTATTCCAGATTTGTATGGACTTTCTTTCTACATTCAAAGGATGAGGTTGCTCTGAAGATTATCAACTTTGTGTTGTATCTGAGAAGCTGTATTCCCTTCAGTCAAGTGTATAAGAGTGACAATGGAACTGAATTCAGAAACCATACACTTGATGAATTTTATCTTTCAAAGGGAATCAAAAGGCAGTTTAGCATCCCAAGGACTCCAGAACGAAATGGAGTAGTGGAGAGAAAGAACAGGACCCTAATTGAAGCTGCAAGATCTATGTTGGCTGACTCTGGTTTGCCACTGACCTTTTGGGCTGAAGCTGTTAACACAGCTTGCTATGTGCAGAATAGAGCCTTAGTAAATCAGAGGTTGATGAAGACTCCATATGAAGTTCTACATCACTTGGCTCCTCAAATTTCATTTTCCAAAGCATTTGAGTGTCCTTGTTTTATTCTCAACACAAAGGATCAACTCCAAATTTTGATCCTAAGGTGGATGCAGGGTATTTTGTTGGTTATTCATCTACTTGCAAGGCATACAGAGTCTTCAACTGCAGAACAAAGATAGTTGAAGAGACTTTGCATGTGAAGTTTAATGAATCTCCTTTGGACAAGATTCCACAAAACCCTGTGGAGTTGTTTGATTTGGACATACTGCAATATGTTCCTTATCAACCTCCAGCTGTTGCAGATCATGTGGATAAATCATCTTCTGCAGCATGTCTTCCACCTGGTGGTTGATGATGATGATGATAATATCATACTCACCTATTCAAGTTTAGTGACCAACTGCCTGTGTCTGCTAAATTTGATGTTCCTGTAGCTTCAGCAGTTCCATCCACAACAAATGCTGATGAGATCTCTGATTCCTCTATATCTTTTGAGTTACCATCTAATTCCTGGTTTCAAGAGTCTGCATCAACATCTGCTGCTGCTGAGGTCCTACAAACACTTGCACAGATCTCATTGTTTATCAAGAACTGAAGAATCACCCCATGTCTCAGATTATTGGTGATATCAATGCTGGTGTTTCAACAGAAGTCAATTGTCTAACTTCTGCTTCTATGCTCTCTTCATCAGTCAGCTAGAGCCAAAGAACTACCATGTTGCTTTGAGAGACAATGGATGGGTTGAAGCCATGCAGCTTGAGCTACTTCAGTTCAAGAAACAGCAAGTGTGGAACTGGTTCCTCTTCCCCCAGGTAAGTGTGCAATAGGCACTAAATGGGTGTTTAGGAATAAAACTGATGAAAATGGGATTATTATAAGAACAAGGCTAGACTGTTGTACAGGGGTTTTCACAAGAAGAAGGTATTGACTATGATGAAACTTTGCCCCTGTAGCCAGACTAGAGGCAATCAGATTGTTTTTAGCCTATGCTGCATTCCACAATCTTAAAGTTTTTCAAATGGATGTCAAAAGTGCATTTTATATGGTAAAATAAAGGAAGAAGTTTATGTGTGTCAACCACCAGGTTTGAGGATAATAAACATCCTGAATGGGTGTATAAACTTGATAAGCTCTTTATGGGTTGAAACAAGCTCCTAGAGCCTGGTATGAGACACTTTGTACTTTTCTTCTTAAGAATAATTTCACTAGAGGCTCCATTGATAAAACTTTGTTTATTAAGAAGGTGGATCAGCATAAGCTACTTGTTCAGATTTATGTTGATGATATCATTTTTGCATCCTCTGATCCCCAGTTGTGTGATGATTTTACAACATTAATGAAAAAGAGGTTTGAAATGAGTGCAATGGGAGAATTACAGTTCTTTCTAGGCTTGCAAATTAAACAAAAGGCTGATGGAACCTTTATTCATCAGTCAAAATATACAAAAGATCTTTTGAATAAGTTTGATTTACAAAACTGTAAGCCCTGTTCTACTCCCATGTGCAACACCACACATCTGGATGCTGATCAGAAAGGTAAAGCTGTTGATGAAACACTTTACAGATGTATGATTGGGTCCTTGATGTATTTAACAGCTTCTAGACCAGATATTATGTTTGCTACATGTGTTTGTGCTAGATTTCAGGCTGCTCCTAAAGAGTCTCATTTGATTGCAGTCAAAAGAATCTTTAGATATTTGCAAGGTACACAATCTCTGGGTTTATGGTATTCCACTGGACACTCTTGCAAATTAGTTGCTTTTTCAGATAGTGACTATGCAGGGTGCAAGTTAACTAGAAAGTCAACTTCTGGTGGTTGTCAATCCTAGGCAACTGTTTGATTTCTTGGCAGAGTAAGAAACAAACATCTGTTGCTACATCAACTGCTGAGGCCGAGTACATTGCTGCTGCTAGTTGCACTTCTCAGGTACTCTGGCTTCAGAACCAACTTCTGGATTATGGCATTACAGAGACTAAGACTCCATTATTAATGGATAGTGCTTCAGCTCTGTGTATTGTCAAAAATCCAGTCCAGCACTCTAGGACCAAACATATAGAGATCAGACATCACTTTATTCGGGATTGTTTTGAAAAAGGTCTGATTGATCCTAAGTTTGTGCCTAGTGCTGATGAGCTTGCAGATATTTTTACTAAGCCTTTGGATAGTTCTACTTTCCAAAACCTTGTGTTAAGGCTTGGTATGCTGCAGCTAGAATAAGTGACAACTACTGATGATTTCAGTAAAAAGTACTGGTGATCATTGGTAACCATGTCACATATAAGTACTGATGAGTCCTTTCACCTTCAGTAGTTTTTATAACTACTGACGGCTAAATGCCTCACAAGTACTGAAGTACTTTATCTGTTCTAAACTACTGATGTAGTTACAACTACTGAAATCAGTACAACAGATAAGTACTGACGTCCTGATGAAACACTTGAAAAGCAGATGCAAAGTCTGATAAGTGTTGAGGACAGTATGAAACAGCTGAAAGGCTATGAATTGACGAAAACTACTGAAGAGAACTTTCTCTTCAGTCGTTTCTACAACTGCTGTTTCATTCTAAACAACTGAAGCAAAACCATGTCTTCAGTAGTTTTATAACTACTGATGACTAACACCAAGTTTTCAGCTGTTTACAACAACTGATGACAAAACCACTGTCTTCAGTAGTTTCACAACTACTGATGACAACACCAAGTCCTCAGTTGTTTCATCATCTGAAGTCAAAACCATGGTTTTCAGTAGTTTTCTAACTGCTGATGCCTAAAACACGACTTCAGTTGTTTCAACGTGATAGGGTAATACCATGTCAACAGTCGGTTTAAAACTACTGATGACTAACACCAACCCTTCAGTCATTTTCTCACCCCTACCCTATAAATACCTGTCCTCTTCTCTAATGTTTCATTAGCCGTTATTTTCTGAACTTCTCTCTCTCAAACATGGCGACCATGAGTCTGAAACCACGACATAACTGCGTTGCTTACCTTACAAAGTCGGCTTTCTGAACAATATGATAATGCCATTGACTTAATGGTGGATTCCCCATATCGCACAGCCTTTCTCTTGAATCCAACCATTTACCCTGAATCCCTTAGTCAATTCTGGTCAAATGCTCTTGTTCATACTGATGAGTCTACCGGCCAAATCTCTGTTCGGTCCCTTGTCAACCAGAAACCAGTGGTCGTTACAGCCGACATCATTCGTCAGGCATTACACTTACATGACTCCACCGCTGTGACTGCATACCAAAGGGCATAACAGATATGTCATTTATCAATCATGGGTATGAAGGTGATCTTCGGGCTACAACCGTTCTAAAGAAACATTTCCATGACGCTGAGAAAGTCATTTTCACATGGTAAATGTCTGCTTAGCCTCCAAGACATCTTCTTGGGATCAAATGTCATCCCAATGGCAACAGGTATTGTATTCTATTCTAGAACACCAACCGCTAAATTTTTCTGAAATTGTGTTTCTAGAAATAAAGAACTTGGCTCAGAAACCTGTGGCAAACCGATGGCCATTATATCCCAGGTTTCTGATGGCCAATATCCCAGGTTTCTGATGGCCATTATTTTGGATGAATTAAAATCTGATGGCCTTGTTGGCCTTGGGTCCCTGCACCAGCTGTTTTGGCTGAGGTATACTCCAGGCACAACTCAGACCTTACACTCAAAGAAGCTGCCCGAATGCTAAACCCAAGCACAGGGAACCCACAGCTTCCTCCATCAGAACCAAAGTCCCCACTAAACCAAAACCAAAACAACCAAATAGCTATTCAGGGAGATGAGTCCCCTGAAGATGCTCCTGCATCACCAACGCAGGATATACTGGCTGGCTTAAACCCCCCAGCAGTATCAGCGACTCTACAGCCATAGCCGCTCAGGATTCCTCTCAAAGGAGCCTGCAGCCACCACACACGGGGTACCCACATATCTGGGATCTTCCTCACTTGAGGAGATTGCCATTGAAGAGCACCATCCTCCCCAGGTGCACACTGCTTCTACCCCTTCTCCCCATGCAACCGCCCCCCAAAGTCCAACCATAATTATTGCAAACGTGCTGACTCAGTTGCATGCATCTCCTCTCCCCCAAAAACCACCAACAAAGGGGAGAACCACAGACATTGAGGAAGAGGATCACCATGTTTCTAAAACCCACAGCACCGGGGTTTACAATTCTATCTCCTGGTGTAGATAGGGAGATTAGAATATCTAGTGAGGCTGCCACCTCTTCTGCATCAGCACATGATCAGAATGAGGCTGGTAACATTGCTAAGACCTCACTAGAGGCAACAGCTGATGAAGGACATAGTCCTGAGGCTGGAAGTCCCCAGTTCCAAGACAAAGGGGCACATGCTACAACTGGTCTACACCCAGTGCATGTACATCCTGCTCGAAGCAGAGGTCAGGTGATTCAGCTTCTGCTGATGATGACCTGGGCTTTTTCTATGACGTTCTAGCCCACAACACCATCCTGGAGGCTGAGGTAAGCAGACTACAAGAACTTCTTGCCAAGAAGTCTCAAGATGAAAGTCCATCTGCCCCCACCAACCCACAGATGGCACCTTCATTTGAAGGTTCCCCAAACACTTTACCCTCTCACATCACTGAGCCTCCAGCTTCTGCTTTTGGCACTATCTCTCTGGGACAGAACCCCCAGCAGATGGTTGCTGTATTCCAACAATCCCTACCTCTCATCACTCCCATCATCAATGATATTGTTTATAAAGCCATTGATGAGAGGATCTCCTCAAGTCTACAACCACTCATTGATGATGCTGTGCAAAAGAAACTTTCTGCGGTACAAACCTCTGCCTCCAATGCATCCAAAAGGGGGAGAGTACTGCAGTGAAAGAAAAGAAGAGAAAAGAACTGAGGATGAGAAGGCACAAGAGAAAACCCAGGAGTTGGAAAAAGAAAAGCAACAACAACTGATTACTTACAAAAGAAAGAAAAGTGCTGGTGATCAAACTAATGCTGAAGAAAAATCCTTGGAAGAGCTGGTAAAAGATGCAGATGACACACATAGCCGATCCATGGACAAAATCATTGAGCAACTTCAAGCAAGGCTTTGATACAGCCACATTAGACAGTGAGATCAGGAAGTTGGAAGTAGAGGAAATTCAAACCAGATGGGCTGGATATGATGTGTTGGAAAAAGAGAGATTGGAGATCATGATTCGATTCATTGCCAAATACTTAGGAAGATCTTTGATGGAGATTCGTTCATGGACCAGAGACAGTATCTGGCTATAGCCACCAGAATCTGTTTGTCTGAGCAATTTCATAAGGGGATTATCATTGAAGCACTTGATGAGGCTGGGGCTGGAAAAAGGTTTGAACTGGCAAGACTTACAAAGGCCAAACCCACAACAAAATGCGTGAACAACCTTCCCTATCACCCACTCAAAAACAGCCTACCCCTCAAATCTCCAAACCAATCTCAAAGCCCAAATCCTAACATCCTCAATCTTCAAAACCAACTCCTTTACCAACCCAACCATCATCCAGTGATGCACCTAGAAGGAGGAGAAGGGTGCTGAGGATAGAAGAAGATGAAGAAGAAGAGGATGAAGATGATAGTCTGCCACTCTCTGCTGTTCTAAGGCTACCAGAACCCAGGAGTCAACCCATGATCACACCTGACTCTAAAGGAAACTGTTAGAGTCAAAATAGAAGATGAAGAACAGTAGAAGCGCACGATGAGCAACTACTGAAGATGGTTGACAAGGAATTTCCTCAGTCATCATCTATACAAGCCATGAAAGGGCATGCTCAGAGGCTGTACACTCTCAGACACACATTTCAGTATCAGAAGGAGAGAGTGAGAGTATGGCCAGACCCCAAGGTGAGTTCTAGAATCCACAAAGATCCTTCCACATAGATACAATGGCCAGGTTAGAAAAACAATAGACTCTACAATCATGCGCCATTGTAGTCTCACCATGGGAAATAATGAATTCAAGAAGGCTCATCAATCAAAAATGACCCTCAAGCCTTACTGGAAAACAAGATGATTAAAAAGGGGTTATTATATAAGAAGCTTGATGACATTAAGAAGAATGAGCTCCAGTTACTCCTTGAGGGCACTCATCCTGATGAATTTGTCTATAGGGAGGTAACTACTGTGGAGTTGAAGAACGGCAGGACTGTAAAGTACTTATCTGAGTACTATGGTCCAGAGTTCTTCTTTGAAGGAGGAGTAGAAGAACTCTCCAAGGAGGAACAGATTGTTCTCCTTGAAGCCTATGTTCGAGAGTCGTACAGACTCATAATGGGGAAGTAGATCTCATGAATGGGATAACAACTCTGTGTCCAGTTCCCCAAAACAGAGTTCCCATTCATACCTTGCCAAACAAATCTCTGAGATCTCTTCCCAGGCCAGTGCTTATATGGGTCATCTTCTCTACTGATCAAGAAGGAAAAAGACCACCATTTTGCCAACAATAAGTTGGAAAATAAATCAATTAGAGGTTTTTGGCTGCATTGGTTCAGGGGGAGTTGTTTGTTGGACCAAAAGAACCAATGAGCCAAGATCAGAAAACCTCTAAGTCCCACATGATATACAACAACTGCTGAAGGCTTCATCAGCAGTTCGACAAGTGCTGAAAACTCCAACAACTGAAGATCAAGTGCTGAAGACTTCAACAGCTGAAGACTAAAGTGCTGAAGTTCAACAGCTGAAGAAACAATGTGCTGAAGCTGAACAGCTGAAGAACACAAGTGTTGAAGGTCAACAGCTGAAGAACACAAGTGCTAAGCTGAAAGCTGAAGAACACAAGTGTTGAAGCTGAACAGCTGAGAACACAAGTGCTGAAGCTGAAGACCAAAGTACTGAAGTACAACAGTGAAGAGTCTACAAGTGCTGAAGATCAACAACTGGTGTACAAAGTCTGAAGACAAAGACTAAGACATCAGCTGATGATATCTACTGAAGTCATCAGCTGATGAAACGTTGAAGTTCAAGTCTGAAGATCAAGTACTGAAGTTTCAGTAGTTTGTCACAACAGCTGAAGAATACTTCTTCAGTAGTTGTGATATCAGTAGTTTTATGTTTTAGTTTCAGTAGTTTTGTAAAACGACTGAAGAGCTTGTTCTTCAGTCGTTATAGTATGAGTAGTTTTATGTTTTTCAGTAGTTATAGTAACTGATAACACTTAGTATTTTTGTAAGAAGATGTTAGCTGTTTTGACATCTTCAGTAGTTGTGTTTCAGTTGGAATAATTCTGTTAGATGTCACTATCAAGTGACATCAGCAGACGTCACATCTCTTATATAAGATGTCGACCTAATTGTAAGTGTGACATTCCGTTACCACGAAAGTGAATATTAAATGAAATATATTTGCAGAATTCTCTCTATCTATAACCGTTTTTGTTCTTCATTGAATATCTTTTCGTTCTTGTGAATTGGCTAATTCATTGTTAGAATTCCGCTGCTATACTCTCTAATCGATCAAACGTAGATCACTGATCCTAACAAGAACCACACAACTAACTCATGCATGTACCAGATAAGTACTTACAAAATAGTAAGACAACAGTCTCAAATATAGAATAAGTTCATAACATAAAAATTGTGATGTAACACCCGGGATTTTCTTTGAAGCTGACAAAAGAAGAAAAGAAATAAAGTCCAAAGTCGAGGGACCAAACGTGACAAACGGGAAGAAACTTGGATGAGTGGGGGGTATAAAAGGGGAAGGGCAGCCCACACCCGCCCCGTTTTTGCCAAAAACTCAGCCAAGGGAGAAGAGAAGGAGAAAAAGAGGAGAAAAGCTTGGTTCGGGTGGATTCGAGTGTGAAAATTGAAGTGTAGCAGGTCAAGTTGAAGCTCTACTCGACGAGTTTGTCAAGGTGAGTTCTAGGACCCCTCTTTTACATGTTTTTGAATGATTTTAGGGCTGGAACACATCTGAAAACCAATTTTCGGGTATTTGGGTGTAATCCCATTTATGTATGTATGTGTATGTGTATGATTCGTTTGGGGATTGATTGGGTTTGGTTGTGCTTGAATGATGTCGTGGTATGTTTCCCTAAGGTTTAGAATGGTTGATTTGAGCCTAAAAGAGGTTTGGAAGAGTTTGGAGGTCGAACTTGGCAGCTGCAGTTCGGGATGAACTGCATTCTGCACCCGGCTAGGGCTATGCGACTGGAGGTCCATGCATCCGAAAGAGGTGCGAATGGGTTCATACGCACGAAAGGTGTTCGACTAAGATTCATTCGCACGGAAGTGGTGCGACTGAGGGTCATACGTATGAGGCTATGCGACTAAAGGAAATGCGGATGAAGGTCATGCGACTAAAGGTCATGAGACTCGGGTCCGTATGCCTGTGAGTCGTGCGATTGAGGTTTATAGGCACGAAAAGGGGGGCGACTGAGGGCCATTCGCATGAAGGTCATGTGACTGAGGTCCATATGCCCAGATGTCATGCGATTGAGGTTCATTCGCATGGGAAGTATGCGATTGGAGGCTATGCGACTGGAGGTCCATTCGCTGGAGTGTTCTCATACGCACGAGGACCATGCGACCGAATAGGGTCCATACGCCCGAATGACCATAGTATTGTCCGACTTTCGGGAAAGTGCGGACGTAGGCTCGGACCTTCGGGGTTGTAGATGATGTGATGGGCATGGATGATGTATGATAATGAGGTGATGATGACGATGACGTGTGATGTCGTATGGTTATATGTGGTGATGCGCGTGATTCATGTGATATCTATTGTCGTGTGATTGTGCATGTTGTATGATTATGCATGATGTATGTTATGGGTTTATGATGTGCCTTGCATGATTGATGTTGTATGTTGTTATGTTCCTTATTATCATGTATGATTGTCCTCCCATGGTTTGCATTGAATGGTAATACATGTAATGAAAGTATTATGTAAGTAAAGTGGAAGATAATGAAAAGAGGAATGTAATGAATTAATGCAAGCATGAATGAATGAATGAGAGTAAGGACGGCTTGCAAGAGAAAGAAGGAGGTTCACGACTCATTGAAATTTGTTAGCTCAACTGTGTGTGTATTTATAGCGTGCGATCTTGGCTAATTCATAAGGGGACATAGACATAGTAGGGAGTTCAGTTTTGGTATCTGCTCCGATACGTGCGATGTGGTATTTACTGTGTGCTATGTAGCGTGCGATTTTGGCTACCTCATATGGGTTCATACACATAGTAGGGGGTTCAGTTTTGGTAACTGCTCCCGTACGTGCGATGTGGTATTTGCTATGTGTTATGTAGTGTGCGATTTTGGCTAACCCATGAAATGGCGTGCGATTCTGGCGAAACCCTAAGAGTTCTCACACACACAGGGGGAGTCGGTCTTAGTGACCACTCCATTGGTGCGATTTGTGCGATATGTATGATGGATATCATGAGGGACTATAGACATAGTAAGGAGTTCAGTTTTGGTAACTGCTTCCATACGTGCGATGTGGTATTTACTATGTGCTATGTAACGTGTGATTCTGGCTACCTCATGTGTGCGATTTGTGCAATGTGTAGTTTGGGTACGGTGATGCGAATGTGCAACTTGTGCGAAAAGTGTGATATGTTTGAATGAACGAACGGAAGAAATGATGTTATGAACGAATGAAGCGAATGATAATGTAATGCGCGATGATTAATGAATGGAAGAATGTAACAAAAGTAATGGAAGACAATAATTATATTATCTGTATGTATGTTGTGAGATCGCGTTTGAAAGTAACGAATGGTTTTATAAAGGAAGTAAAGTATGTTTCATTTTTAAAACTAGAACTCACTCAGCGACGCTGACTTTGATGTGTTTCCAGTTGGCATGAATGTTACTGAGGATGGCACGGGGCGACTACTCAGCTCTTTTGGGATGACATCCATTGTTATAATGCTTTTGTAGTGGTATGTAAAAATGTATTTTGTAATGAACGGTTCTATTATCTTGCAAAATCATTTTGATGAAATGAAAATGTACGTTTAAATGTTTTCGTTGCAACGTTTTTATGTAAGCAGATGAAAATATATGTTTTATATGCAATGATTGGCCAACTGTAAACATCCTGGGGACGGGGCCTTACAAGTTGGTATCAGAGCCAAAGTTTAAGTGAAATGGGTCAATTTTCAAAAAAAAACCTTAACATAAACTGAGAATGGGATGGAAAGGGAAGGGATGCCAATCTGAGTAGCTGCGTGCCATCATGTATTTTCTTTAATGTTAACCAGTATTATGTGCGCATGTTATGTGATTTAACAGTTGCTGGTAGATTTAGATACTGATGTAGTCAGGATAGGTAATGCTTGGGGTATGAAGAGTAAAGTAAGTGGCTAATCACAACTGGCCACTGTAATTAGGGACTTATTATACTTGACATAAACTGAGCTGTTCCCTTGAATGACGGTGTTGGTGTTTGAATCTTTTAGTTGGTGCGGGGATGGCCGGTGGTAGATCTCCGAAAGCTTCACGTGGTGGAGGTGGTGGTGGGCATGGTGCTAAACCACAGGTCATAAGAGGAAGACCTAGAGTTGAAAAGGTGGTTCATGAGGAACCCGAGACCCCTCATCCGGAGGGCGGTGATGAGAGTGCCAATCTGAGAGCCTCGATGAGAGAGGCGGTTGTGGAGGAAGTGCATCAGGCCATGTAGACGATCCTACCGTCTGTGGTGACCGAAGTGATAAAGGCTATTGGAGATGGGGAGAGACAAGAAAGGGGTAGACCTTTGGGTGGAAGGAGACGGCCTGAGACTGAAATGGTTTTCTCCAATGATGAAGAGAAAGAAGAAGAGTAAGAGCCTACGCTAGAAGTGGCACGAGGCTGTAACTATGGGGCATTTCAAAGATGCAAGCCCACAACTTTTGATGGTAATGGCACTACTGCTGCTGCTCACCAATTGGTGAGTGAAATGGAAGCCGTCTTACATATCAGCGAGTGTCGGAAGGACCAGAAAGTAAAGTTTGCTGCCCATTCTTTCGTGGACTCAGCTTTGTGCTGGTGGGACAACATAGTCCAAGTTGAGGGTAGCCGGGCTATCGGAAGGATGAGATGGTCAGAGTTGAAAAGGCTAGTGATTGAGGAATTCTGTCCTCACCGTGAGATGGATAAAGTTGAAATAGAGTTCCTGCAGCTTGAGGCGGGAACAATGACGCATCAGAAGTACACCACCAAATTCAACGAAATGGCATGGCTGGTGCCGGATCAGGTGACACCTCTTTCATGAAAGATCAAGAGGTATATTCAGGGCTTACCGGCAGATATCCGTAGGCACATGATCGCTGCCCCACCGAGCATGTTTAGGTCGGCAGGTGATTAGTAGGAAGGTTGTATAATGAAAGAAATATGGTGGTGGTGGTGGCTGAAGACGGCGAGAACGGTGATGGAGACCAGAACTGGAAGGGAAAGAGAACTTGATGGGGTGGTGTCCCGATGAATAATACGCACGCACAGGGGGATGACCGCCGTATGGTCACACCTAGTGCGGGGACGAACAGATGTGGTAAATGAGGGATGGAGCATTCGGGAGAATGCAAAGGGGACCAAACACTTGCTTCAAGTGTGGGAAGCCTGGTCATGTGGCTAGAGAATGCGGGACTATGAGATGTTATAATTATGGAGAAATTGGCCACATAAGCAGGGACTGCAAAAAGCCAAGGGCGGAAGGTTCAGGAGTGAAGAGGGCTGGAGGAGAAGGACAGAGGGTGAACGCAGTGCCTACACGATGATGTAGGAGGAGGCTAGGGCGGACCCTGATGTTGTGTCAGGTGCGTTTCTAGTAAATCGACCTTTAGCCTTTGTGTTATTTGATTTTGGCGCTAGTAAAAGTTTTATTCTTGCTGCTTTCTATGCTAAGATTTCCTGTTAGTAGTAAGGATATAGATATGCCCTTCGATGTGGTCCTAGGAGCGGATTGTTTGGCGGACTACGAAGTAAACATTGTGTGCTGCAAGAGATAATACGGTTGACAGCGCCTGACGGGATCACGATGACGGTTCAAGTGCTCGAGTCATGACTATTCCGAAGGTGATTTCGATAGCGGTAGCGGGAAAGTGCATGAGGCATGGATGTATTGTCTACTTGGCCGATGTAAGGTATGTGGGTACACTAACATCCCAACTGTCAGATGTACCGAGACCCGAGTAAAGATTATTGGTGGCTGGGTATGAAGCATGATATGGTGGAGTACGGGAGTAAATGCTTTACTTGTTTACAAGTGAAGGTCGAGCACCAAATGCCATATGGGAAGCATTGAGGTGATCGAGGCTATGACTGAGAAACTCGAAGGGATTAAAGTCTTGATGAAGACAGCCAAATATAGACAAGAAGTCATATGTTGATAAACGACATAGACTGATTGAATTCCAGGTGGGAGACTAGAAAAGAGATGAGACAGTACTGCCCGCAATTGTTTAAGGAATAACAGGTTTCGGGGATGAAACCTATATAAGGGGGGTGGGGTTGTAACACTCGGAATTTTCTTTGAAGCCGACAAATGAAGAAAAGAAATAAAGTCCAAAGTTGAGGGACCAAACTTGCCAAACGGTAAGAAACTTGGATGAGTGGTGGTATAAAAGGGGGAGGGCAGCCCACACCCTTCCCATTTTTGCCAAAAACTCAGCCAAGGGAGAAAAGAATGAGAAAAAGAGGAGAAAAGCTTGGTTCGGGTGGATTCAAACGTGAAAATTGAAGTGTAACGGGTCAAATCAAAGCTCTACTCAACGAGGTTGTCAAGGTGAGTTCTAGGACCCCTCTTTTACACGTTTTTGAATGATTTTAGGGTTGGAACACATCTAAAAACCGTTTTTCGGGTATTTGGGTGTAAACCCATTTATGTATGTATGTGTATGTGTATGATTCGTTTGGGGCTTGATTTCAGGCTTGGTTGTGCTTGAGTGATGTCGTGGTATGTTTCCCTAAGGTTTAGAATGGTTGATTTGAGCCTAGAAGAGGTTTGGAATACTTTGGAGGTCGAACTTTGCAGCTGCAGTTCGGGATGAACTGCATTCTGCACCCAGCTAGGGCTATGCGCCTGGACGTCCATGTGTCCGAATGAGGTGCGACTGGGTCCATACACGTGAAAGGTGTGCGACTGATATTCATTCGCACAAAAGTGGTGCGACTGAGGGTCATACGCCCGAATGACCATAGTATTGTCCGACTTTCGGGAAAGTGCGGATGTAGGCTCGGACCTTCGGGGTTGTAGATGATGTGATGGGCATGGATGATGTATGATGATGAGCTGATGATGACGATGACATCTGATGTCGTATGGTTATATGTTGTGATGCATGTGATTCGTGTGATGTTTGTTGTCGTGTGATTGTGTATGTTGTATGATTATGCATGATGTATGTTATAGGTGTGCGATGTTGCCTTGCGTGATTGATGTTGTATGTTGTTATGTTCCTTATTATTATGTATGATTGTCTTCCCGTGGTTTGCGTTGAACGTTAATAAATGTAATCAAAGTATTATGTAACATAAAGTGGAAGATAACTGAGCTCCCTGATCTTCTTAGCTTGAGCAGCATTAACTTCCATCATCTTATGTAACTAAGAGGCCTTGAGCTCATCAGTTACTTGCAGTCTAATCACAATGCTGTTTAGGTTAGCTAGCTGTTCCTGTAACCCTGTGTGGGGTAGAGAGGGACCAGCGGCGAATGGAGTGTGTGTGGATGGACCTTCTTGGTGAGTGGTGGTGGTAGATGAGGTGAATATGGGAGGTGGAATGTGTGTGGGATATGGTGGAATAGCTGTGGTAGTGGTGGTGGGATGAGATGTTGTGGTGGTGGGATGAGATGTAGTGGTAGTGGTGGGAGAAGTGATGGTGGTAGTAGTTGTGGGTGTGATAGTGGTGGTGGAAGTGGTAGTGGTGGTGGAAGTGGGTGTGTAAGGCCCTGTTCCCGAAACGCTCACAGCTGGTCAATCATCGCACATAAAATATATAATTTCATTAAATTTACTAAAATCATGCAGCGGAAAAACTTTTTAAAACATTTCATTTCCTTTAAATAAACACTTTTGCAAAATAATACATCGTCCATTACAAAATATAGTTCATTTGAATTACAATGCAAAAACGTTTTACTAAAGAATGCCACCCAAAAATGCCAAGTAGCTGCCCTGCGCCATCCTCAGCAATGCTCACCTGCTAACTGGAAAATGCATAAAAAAAATCAGCGTTGCTGAGTGAGCTCTAGTTTTATAAAAACATTGCATTACCTTCCATTCGTTAAATCATTATCATTACCATCGCACATGATCACACATCGTACGTACATCAAGGTAATCATTATTATCTTCATCATCGTTCGTTTCGTACATTTCGCATGTTTTGCACATTTCGTACATTATTATCTTTCACTTCTATCTAGGTCCGTCATGTGCTTAACCCCCCTCTAGAGCACCAACCAATTCATCTAGGGTTAAGCGACAAGGACCCCATATCGCACATATGGAGTGGTCACTAGGACAGACTCCCCCTGTGTGTGTGAACTCTTATGGGTTAGCCAAGATCGCACGATGTATAACACATAGTAAATAGGGAATCGCACATATTAGAGCAGTCAGCAAGACTAAACTCTTACTATGTATGAACCCTTATGAGTTAGCCAAAATCGCACGCTATAGACACACACAGTTGAGCTAACAACTCTCAGTGAGTTGTGAACCTCCTTTCATTTGCTTGAAAGGCTTTTCATTCGTTCCTTCATTATGTTCCACTGCATTATCTTAAATCTTTCACTTTGTTAAGATAATACTTTACATTCATTATCAATATCACACCACGTAAAGTTAGGTCATCATACGTAATAAGGAACATAAGAAAACATATCCTACATAACATACATAGCATACATAGCATCAATCATACATCATCTTAAACAACATGCATCGCACATTCACATATATAAACATATGCATATCAAGCATAAATCATCATAATACATAACTGACCCACCGCGAGACAGCGGGGGTTCGGGATCGGCAACCCCTAGTGGGGTCCAAGGGGCAACGCCCCTGGCTGGGGCCGTGCTGCCAGGTCAGCGCAAAATTTTTTTAACACTTTTATATAGCACATTTGCTTATCGAAAAATCGATCTTTTTGTTAAAACCTCTTAAAATATTGGTCATTTAAATCGTATATATAGTATGCATTTCTAGCCCCAAACTAGTTCAAAACCTTTAAAATAGGGGATCTAGAACTCACCTGTACTCAATGAGTAGCTTCTCAATCAAGCTTACAAAGCAAGGGTTGCACTGCACAACTTGGATTCATGGTGTTTTCTTGTTGTTTGGATGCCCACGAACACCAATCTTCAATCCCGAGATCAACGAGCCTTGAATATTCAATTTTCTCTACTTTCTCTCTCTACTCTCTCTAGAACTAGAGTGTTGAGTTGCAAATGAGAGCTACTCAAGCTGATCCGTTTATATATACTGGCATTCCCAAGACCTTAAACTCGCCAAACACATAACCCGCGAAGTCTACTCGGCCTATAACCCATATCCGTCTTATTTTCATTAAATGATATCGTCTAAGCCCATTATTATTATTTGGCTCGTTTAGACATTATTCGGGGCGTGACATGTCCAGCCCCCTATTTAGGTTTCGTCCTTGAAACCTGCTAGTCATTGAATAGTTGAGGGTAATGCTGCCTCATCTCCTCCTCAACTTACCAAGTGGATACTGATCCCTTCCTATGCTTCCACTGTACACACACCAAGGGAACCACCTTATTCTTAGCCTCTTTTCCTTGCGATCGATGATCGCCACTGGTTGCTCCACATAATTGAGCCATTCATCCATTTCAATATCCTCCAATGGCACCACCATATCCTCCTCGGCTAAGCACTTTCTTAAGTGAAATACATGGAATGTCGGATGAATTCCACTTAACTCACTGGGCAACTCCAACCTATAGGCCACCTCTCCTACTCGAGAAATAATTCAGAAAGGCCCTATGTATCTTGGGTTCAACTTTTCCCGCTTCCTAAACCAAATGATGCCCTTCCAAGGTGAGACCTTCAACATAGCCCGGTCACCCACCTGAAACTCAATCAGTCTGTGTCGTTTATCAGCATATGACTTCTGTCTATCTTTGGCTACCTTCATGAAGGCTTTGATCTTTTCAAGCTTCTCAGTCGTAGCCTCGATCACCTCGACGCTCCCTAACTCTTTCTGACCAATATCACCCCAACAGACGGGTGTTCTACATTCTTGCCATATAGCATCTCTAAGGGGGCATACCAATACTAGCATGATAGTTGTTGTTATATGAGACTCCGCTAACAGCAAGTGGTCATCCCAACTTCCTCCAAAACCGATGACACACGCTTGGAGCATATTCTCCAGCGTCTGAATGGTTCGTTCTGACTGACCATCCGTTTGAGGATGATAAGCCGTGCTAATATGTAACTCCGTCCCCATCACATCATGTAATTTCTTCCAAAATTTAGATGTAAACTGGGTGTCACGATCAGACACAATAGAGACCGACACACCTTGACGAGTTACAATCTCTATAATGAAAAGATCCGCTAACCTCTCAGATGAATATGTCTCGCGGATCGGTAGAAAGTGGGCACTCTTCGTCAGACGGTCAACAATCACCCATATGGCATCATACCCTTTCGGAGTACGCGGCAACTTCATAATGAAATCCATGGTGATGTGCTCCCACTTCCATTCCGGTATATCCAAAGGTTGATTCTTCCCATACGGCTTGTGATGCTCGGCCTTCACTTGTAAGCAAGTAAGGCACTTACTCACATACTCCACCACATCACGTTTCATACCCGGCCACCAATAGTCTTTCTTCATATCTTGGTACATTTTCGTTGGACCAGGATGAATGGAGTATCGAGTCTTGTGAGCTTCATCCATAATCTTCATGCGTAAATCCCCAAAATGAGGAATCCACACTCGTCCAAATTGGGTTTTAACACCAAGTGTGTTTTTACCCAATTCCGTAACTAGACCTCTCATTCTTTCCGTGTTAAGATGATCTTCCTTCAATGCCTCATCTTGAAACTCTTTAACTTGCTTCATCACATCAGAGGTCATGATTAGCTGATACGCTTTCACCCGAATCGGTTTGGGTCTCTCTTTTCGGCTAAGGGTGTCCACCACCACGTTGGCTTTGCCCGGATGGTAATGGATTTCGCAATCACAATCCTTTATGAGCTCCAACCATCTCCTTTGCCTCATGTTTAAGTCCATCTGCTCAAAGAACTACTTCAAGCTTTTATGGTCGGTGAATATGTTGCACTTTGTGCCGTATAGGTAGTGCCTCCAAATCTTTAACGCTAATACCACAGCTGCTAGCTCTAAATCTAGAGTAGGGTAATTGACCTCATGAACCTTTAACTGTCGGGATGCATAGGCTATAACTTTTCCCCTCTGCATTAAGACACACCCCAACCCTGAGTAGGAAGCATCAAAATAAACCACCAGATCTTCACTTCCATCGGGTAATGACAGAACAGGAGTTTGAGTCAACCTCGCCTTCAATTTCTCGAACGCCTTCTCTTGAGCTTGACCCCATATGAACGTTACATCTTTTCGGGTCAACTTGGTCAATGGAGAAGCTATCTTAGAGAAGTCTTGAATGAATCTTCTGTAATAGCCCGCCAAACCCAAGAAACTACGAATCTCGGATGGCGTATTCGGAGACTTCCATTGCATCACCGCCTCCACCTTTGCCGAGTCCACCATAATTCCCATGGGATTCACCACGTGACCTAAGAACTGAACCTCGTGTAACCAAAATGCACACTTGGAGAATTTGGCATACAGTTTCTCCCTTCTCAGCGTCTCTAACACTTCCCGAATATAGCCGGAATGCTCTCCTCACTCTTCGAATAAATCAAGATATCATCGATAAACACAATCACCGATTTGTCCAACATCGGCCGACACACTCGATTCATCAAGTCCATAAAGCAGCTGGCGCATTGGTCAAACCAAAAAACATAACGAGAAACTCGTAGTATCCATAATGTGTGCAAAAAGCTGTTTTAGAGATATCCTTCTCCCTCACTTTCAACTGATGAAAGCCAGATCGAAGGTCTATCCTCGAGAACCATGTGACACCCTAAAGTTGTTTTAGGGATATCCTTCTCCTTCAATTCTTGGTAAGGGGTACTGATTCTTCAGTGTCAACTTATTCAGCTCACGGTAGTCGATACACATCCTCATACTACCATCCTTCTTCTTCACGAATAAGACCGGTGCACCCCAAGGAGAGATACTCGGTCGAATGAACCCCTTATCAAGCAAATCTTGAAGTTGCTCCATCAATTCCTTCATCTCGGTCGGAGCCAACCGATATGGTGCCTTAGCAACAGGTTGAGCACCCGGTATCAGATCAATCTGAATCTCGATCTCGTGGTCTGGTGGCAGTCCTGGTAAGTCTTCAGGAAACACATATGGAAAGTCACACACCACTAGTACATCGGACAATTGTGGTGTTGGCGTATCCACATCCTTCACGTAGGCTAAGTAGGCACCACATTCACGCCTCATGCACTTTCCCGCCACCGCCATCGAAATCACCTTCGGGATAGTCGTAACTTGATCACCATAAACCGTCGCCGAACTCCCGTCAGGCGTTGTCAACTGAATCATCTTCTTGCGACACACAATGTTCGCCACACAGTTCGCCAACCAATCCATTCCTAGGATTACATCGAAACTACCTATGGTCGTCACGAATGGTCTAACAGGAAATTTATGACCTAATTCAATGTCACAGCCTTCTATCATCTTAGAAATCCTGGTAGACTTAGCTATGGCAGTTTTTACATCGAAGGGCTCATCAATACTTCTACTCTTAATCGGCAACTTAGCACAAAAGGCAGCAGAAATGAAACTCCTACTAGCACCGGAATCAAACCACACAGATGCAAGAGTTTGGTTTACTAGAAACGTACCTGACACCATATCAGGGTCCGTCCCAGCCTCCTCCGAGTCATCATGAAAGCTCGAGCGCTTGTCTTAGGCCCCGTCTTCTTCCCTGCCCTGGAACTCTCCGCCCTCGGCTTCTTGCAATCCCAGCTCAGATGGCCGTTTTCTCCATAATTGTAGCACCTCATTACCCCACAATATCTAGCCATATGACCAGGCTTCCAACACTTGAAGCAGATGTTTGACCCCCATTTGCATTCTACCAAGTGCTCCTACCCACATTACCACATTTCTTCAACCCTACACCAGATGTGACCACCCGCCGGTCATCCACCCGTGCACTCTTTTTGTTCGTCGGGGCACCACCCTAATCAAACCTCTTCCCATTCAAGTTCTGATCACCACCACCCTTCTTGTTCACTTCAGCCATCACCTCCTCCCACTCATCATACAGCCTCCCAGCCAGGTCAACCGTTGACCTAAAAGTTCTCGGTCGGGCGACAATCATATGCCTGCGAATATCCGCTGGCAAGCCCTGAATTTACCTCTTGATCTTTCGTGACAGAGGTGTCACCTGATCCGGCACCAGTCATGCCATCTCATTAAACTTGGTGGTATATTGCTAATGTGTCATTGTCCCCGCCTCCAGCTGCAAGAATTCTCTTTTCACCTTATCCATCTCCCTATGAGGACAGAATTCCTCAATCACCAATTTCTTCAGATCAGACCACCTCGTTCTTCCAATTGCCCGACTACCCTCGGCTTGGACAATATTGTCCCACCAACACAGAGCCGAGTCCACAAACCAGTGGGTGGCGAACTTCACCTTCTGATTTTCCCGACACTCGCTGATATCAAGAACGACTTCCATCTCTCTCAGCCATCGATGAGCAGCAGCAGCAGTGCCATTTCCATAAAAAGTTGGGGGCTTGCATCTCATAAACGCCCCATAGTTACAGCCTCGTGCTGTCTCCTGCACAGGCTCTTCTTCCTCCTCTTCATCATCGGAGAGAACCGTCTCAATCTTCGGTCGCTCCCGTCCTCCTGAGGACCTGTTCCTCTCCCTTCTATCTCCTTCCCTTACCGATTTTATCACTTCGGTCACCACCACGGTAGGATCGTCTGCATGACCTGATGCACTTCCCCACAACAGCCTCCTTCACTGAGGCCCTCAAAATAGCACTCTCATCCCCACCCTCTGGATGAGGGGTCTCGGGCTCTTCATGAGCCACCTTCTCGGCCCTAGGCCTTCCTCTCGTGACCCGTGCTTCAGCAACACGTCCATCACGACCTCCACCACAAGAAGCCTTAGAAGATCTACCGCCAGCCATCTTGTAAGCATGCTATAAGATTCAAACACCAACACAGTCATTCAAGGTAATCGCTTAGTTTATGTCAAGTATAGTAAGTCCCTAATTACAGTGGAAAGTTGTGATTAGCCACTTACTTTACTCTTCATACCCCAAACATTCCTATCCTGACTACATTAGTATCTAAATCTACTAAAGGCACATAAATCACATAACATGCACATGTAATACCGGTTAACAGTAAGAAAATACCTCATGGACACAACTACTCGAACTGGCATCCCTTCCCTTTTCGTCTCATTTTCAGTTTAAGTTTAAGTTTAAGTTTCTTTTGAAAATTTACCCGTTTCACTTAAACTTTGTCTTTGATACAACTTGTAAGGCCCCGTTCCCGGGACGCTCACAGCTGGTCAATCATCGCACATAAAATATATAATTTCATTAACTTTACTAAAATCATGCAGCGAAAATATTTTAAACAAACATTTCATTTCCTTTAATAACACTTTTGCAAGATAATACATCGTCCATTACAAAATATAGTTCATTTGAATTACAACACAAAAACATTATACTAAAGAATGCCACCCAAAAATGCCAAGGAGCTACCCCGCGCCATCCTCAGCAATGCTCACCTGCCAACTGGAAAATGCATAAAAAAATCAGCGTTGCTAAGTGAGTTCTAGTTTTATAAAAACATTGCATTACCTTCCATTGGTTAAAACATTATCATTAATATTGCACGTGATCACACATCGTACGTACATCAAGGTAATCATTATTATCTTCATCATCGTTTGTTTCGTACATTTCGCACATTTCGGACTTATTGCCATTTCGTACATATTATCTTTCACTTCTATCTAGGTCCTGTCATGTGATTAAACCCCCTCTAGAGCACCAAGCACTTCATCTAGGGTTAAGCGATTAGCTTTAGTGCACCGTTGTAAATCATTTACTAAGTTATCATTATGGTCTAATAATCTAGAAAATTTCAAATCAATGCTTTCTCTAAATTTGTCACATTGATCACAAGCATGTTTTTCAAACAGTTGGTCTTTAGTACTTACCTGTGAGGATTCAGTTGAATCAGCCATCAATGCAGAGGTTGGAGATTCTGAACTTGTTGCTCTCAGCTCTTCCTCAACCAAGTGATGTACCATGTTCACAGCTTCTTTTGTATTTGACATTACTTACTCAACTGTGATCTCGCCTTCACTTGCAGAACCATCATCCAGTCCCTTAACATAGGTAATGTTTGATTAACCCGGAGACACAAAGCGGAAGGTCCAGTCTTGCCCTTCATCATCGTGAGCAGTCAAGGCCTTTGTCTCTTTGCTTGAAGAGGTAGCTCCACTCATGGGTTTATCTTGACGGTTGAAGGTGGAAAATGGATTTCCATTTCCAGTCTTCTTGGGCTTTAGACATTCCTGCTTAAAATGTCCCTTTTCCCCATAATTAAAGCAAGTGACTTTGGTTTCGTCAAAGCCAAACGTGTGTCCTTTGTGGCTACAGGATTCTGCCTCGTCTTCTTAACAAACTTTTTCGCTCGTCTAACTTCACTTGATAGGGCCCATATGATATCGATTCTCTCCAGCTTGTTCTTATCAACTTGCTCGTAGTCTTCATTAGCAAGATGACAATTACAAATCTTCCCGGAAACTAGGCCGTCATATGATTGAACAACAGCTGCAAGAAGATTGATGTGCACCTTGGCAACCTCCACTGTGAAATTACTAAGATTCTCAGTCTTCAACTTCTTACTATTGGCT
Source organism: Flaveria trinervia (assembly GCA_025506515.1). Lineage (NCBI taxonomy): Eukaryota > Viridiplantae > Streptophyta > Magnoliopsida > Asterales > Asteraceae > Flaveria > Flaveria trinervia. Next base: position 26,578,415 of record CM046449.1, on the reverse strand, counting down.
TTAGGAACTATATATTGGGTTCCAGATGACCCTGACATTTATGGTCCTGAAGCACTAGTTTGAGTAGGAGCTGTGGAGTTGGACACGACAGCAGTTTGAAGTGGTGCTCCTGAACTGGTTGGAGTGAGGAATGAGTTGTAAAGTGAAGGATTCTGATCATAGGATCCTTTCTGTGACTTGTATTTCGTTCCCAGTTCCTCTTCTCTTAATTTCAGGATGAAGTCATTTATGTCTAACTTTGCAAGAATATCATTATGTCTCATATTAGACACATACGAATCCCATTTATCCGGCAAACCGTCTGCAAAACTTGACACTTTATCTTCCATAGACGTTGTTACACCATGAGTGTGCAGCTCACTCATCAGATGGTAGAACGTGTCAATAATGTCATCCAAGCTCTCCTTCCCTATCGAAGAGAAGTTATCAAACTCTTTCTGAGAGCCTTAGCTTTCCCAGCCTTTAACGTTGCATTCCTATCATATCTCTTCTCCAATGCTTCCCATAACTTTTTCTCCTGCTTATACTTAAAGACCTGATGAAAGATGTCTTTTGGTATCGACTGAGTCAATAGGGCATACACTTTCTTTTTTGCATTGTACTTAACCTTCTGGCTGTCACTCATTCCTCCAGTGTCAGCTTTACTCCATCAGCATCGACTGGCATTGTGTAACCTATCTTAATGGATGCCCAAATATTAGGATCAACTCCATTTAGATAGATCTCGAACCTCTATTTCCATTGTGGATAATCATCTATCGTTATAAACTTTGGTGGTTTATTATGATTCCCAATTTCATTTTCCAGAAGCAGAAGGTTCTGGATGCGAGAGTCCCCTCCGGCAGTAAAGGCAGTGAATTAATCTTACATTTCTATAAACTTTGAAGTTTAGACCAAGACTGGTTCACTCGTGCGAATGGACAATGCGAATGAGTCAATCGTGCCGATGGACAAATGCGGATGAGGCAATCATCCGATTGGACAAATACAGATGAGTCAATTGTGCGGATGGACAAATGCGGATAAGTCCGTCGTGCGATTGGACAAATGCAGATGAGTCAATCATGTAGATGGACAATGCGGATGACTCAGTCGTGTAGATGGACAATGCGGATGACTGAGTCGTGCGAATGGACAATGCGGCTGACTCAGTCGTACGAATGGACAATGCGGATGACTCAATCGTACGAAAGGACAATGCTGATTACTCAATCATACGAATGGACAATGCACATGACTCAATCGTACGAATGAGCTATTCGTACAATTGAGCTATTCGTGCGACTGAAGGCTGCAATGTTTGCAAAATTTTTGAATTTTGACACTTTGACCCAAAACACAACTTTTCCAGAAACCCTAATCTGCCGTATGAAAAAAAAACTTAAACATTTATGCCTAAGAATGTCGAAAACCTCATGTGGACTAAAAAATATGAGTTTTTTGGATGAAAATGTAAGTTTTGACCCGAAAACTAAACGAATCACACACAAAATCAAGACCCAAGGCTCTGATACCACTTGTCAGGATCGTGTACACACAGCGTACTAACTAATTATGCATGAAACCTAATCAGATAGTGCGAAATCCGATCTGATTGGCAATCCAATCAGTGAGAACACAAATCCGATCGATCTAACGATTAAAGGAACGTTAGATTGAGTAGGAAATTATCAGATGCGAACTATGAAGTTGGAATATGTATTCTGGATGCTCTGGATGGCTAGGTTATGAGTGTACACGATATATGTGTCAAAAGTCTTGTTTTTCCACGAATTATGTGGTATTTATGGTTTGTAGTCTTCATTTATGCGATTGTACCATTAGCATGGTTCAGTCGTGTGACTTACCCATGAGACTGATTCATACGCACGGCTGAAGGTTCAATCTTATGACTGAGTCTTCTCATGTTTCTATCGTACGACTGGTCCGGTCTCCTGAACCAGTCGTCCGACTGGTTCATTAGCATGATTTCTTCATGCGTATGGTCCATAAGTACGGTCCATTAGCATGAATATCATACAACAACTTCAAACCTATATAATAAATTCATATATATGAATTAAGATACAATACATCAAAGAACAAATCATATATCATTGTAACTTGTTTCAAAGGTGTCAAGTTATGGTTTTATGATAAAACCCTAACATTCATTGTAACTTGTTTACCAACATCAATACAAATCATTTATTAGTATTTTCATCATTTAATTTTCCTTGATTATGTATTTTTGCTACATAATCATTGACTCAATCATCATATTCGATCCTTGTTGAATTCACATCAGCTGAGTATCCATTCTCAAACCTAGTCACATACCACTTTCTAGGTGCCTGATGAAGACCATACATAGCTTTATCTAACTTATAAACTCTGTGAGAGAAGTTTGTGTCTTCAAACCCTAGTGGCTGTGCAACATAAACCTCTTCATTTAACTTGCCATTTAGGAATGCACATTTCACATCCATTTGGAAGATAGTGAATTTCTTTGAAAAGGCATAAGCAAGGAATAATCTGTTTGCTTCTAATCTAGCTATCGGAGCAATGACATTGTCATAATCAATACCTTTCTCTTGAATGTAACCTTGGGTGCCTTGTTTCTAATGCCTTTGTTATTTGCTTTGTTTCTGAACATCCATCTTATGCCAATGGCATAATGACCTTTAACGATCAACCAATTTTCACACCTCTTGCTTCCAAATTTGTTATAGTTCCTCTTGCATGGCTTCTATCCATATATTATCTTTAAGGTCTTCATTGATACTTTTGGGTACAGTGAAAGATAGAAAGAAAAAACAAGCAAATGTTTGTTGTATCTAGTTGACTTCGTGTCATCTAACATAAAAATCACCAATGATATTTCTAGGAATGATATTTGTGATCTCTTGTGGTTTCAATCTAATCAATAGTGATTGTTGAATTAAGATTGTTGATGCTTTGGTCTGGTGTTGATGGTGTGCAAGGGTATTGGATGTGGTTGTATCATCTTGTTATGTATTATCATGGAATGTTTGAGGTGAATCATGAAAGAAATCTAGATTTCATTATCATGATGTGTGTCTAGTAGTGAATGGTATTATCATCTTCTTCAACCATGTCTTGATGATGAGACCTTGTGTCCTTGCTTAGTTTAGTGTCAATAAAGTTTTTGATTGATTGGTCATAGGAGTTGATGATGATGGAGGGTTGTTGATGTTCCTCTTGAAGTGTTTGTTTGATCTGGACTAGTAGTAACATTTTTACTTGAAGGAGTAATGTTTTTCTCCTTGGAGAGTTAGTAGTTAATGGAACATCAATGTTTGTCGGAGGAACCATGGGATATTCAATATTGCTCTTAGTACCTGAATCATCAAAATAAGATATGTCAAATGATTTTTTTAGTGAATCTGTATCAAATAGCCAGTCAGATCAAATGACTTTCTTAGTGAAAGAATGTTCACTAAAAACAACATCAGTTGTTTCTTCCATTATATTTAGTCTTGGATGGCATTTTGTATACTTTAGATCTTCCAAAGTATCCAACAAAAAACCCATCATCTGCTTTTGAGCAAACTTGGATAAATTTCTTTGGTGTTTAATATATATATTGAACAACCAAATGCTTTAAGAAATCCAAGGTTTTCTTTTAAGCACTAATTTATATGGAGTTTTAGTGTTTTCTTTGATTATTAGTGTTCTATTTTGTATGTAGTGATGGCTTCTGTCCAAAAGGATATGGGCAATATAGAGTCAACTAGCATAGATATAGCAGCTTCTAGTAATGTTCTGTTTCTGCATTTAGCAACTCTATTATGTTAAGGAGTCCTTGCCACATTAAATTGCTAGCTTATTCCTTACTTTGCACAATAAGCACAAATAAGTTCATCACTTATTAAAGTTTTGACTTTAAGATCCCATTGATTTTCAATTTCAGTGATAAATTATTTGATTATTTCTACTGTTTCTGAGTTGTGTAATAGAAAGAAAACCCAGGTGAATCTGGAGTAATCATCTAGTATGACAAGGCAGTATTGCTTCTTATTTATGCTCAATATTCTTGTAGGGCCAAAAAAGTCCATACAAAGCAATTTAAGTGGTTTGTGATCAGAGTTTACCGGACTTTAACTTATGTTACACTCTATGTTGTTGGCTTTTTAGACATGCAGTTCAGTCGTCTGTACAAAAAAATTATTTTCATCATTGACATATTACTAACTCACCTATAACTAATTGATTCATTCTATTAAAGTTAGAGTGTCCTAATCATCTATTTAATAATTGAAAAGAATCTTTTGATATAAACAGTTTCAAGGGTTGATGCTAAAATTGTATTCATTCTCAAAGCTGATCAACCCATTTGATATTGTTCCTTCACAAGTAATATTTCCTCTTGTCTTGTCACCTCCAAATGCTACATTTCCTCCATGTTTGCTTTGAAATCACAAATAAGGGAACAACTGCCAGTCTTATGGCAGGAACACCCACTGTCAACATACCAGATGTTGTCAGACTTTCTATGATGTACTAGCATAAATGAAGAAATTAATTAGAGGGTAAAACTCAAGCCAAGATGGTCTTGTGTTTTCTATGTTTTCCTAAAATATAAGTTTCCTCCAAGAATGCATTGTTTGCTAGCTTAGAAATTCTATGTACACTAGACTTCCTTTGCATGTTCTTAGCATGTTAAGAGAAATGCTTTGAGCTCTCCTCTTTTGTGTGATAAGAACTGTTTGGTTTCTATTTTGAGACTATTGTCTCCTATCTGTTTGTGTAAAGTTGTCATAAAGTTTTGTCATTGTTTAAAACTATTTTTTGTGTATGGAGTCTATCTTGCTACTCCACCCTTGTTCTTATTAGGAAGAACTGTTTTCTTCTCAGTTGATTTCTCAGCCTAAGTGTTAGAACCGTGTACGTACGGAGTACGAATTTTGCGTGAGATTAGATCAAATAGTGCATAATCCTATTTGATTTGTGATCCAATCAATGAGAATGATAACCCGATCGATCTAACAATGAAACAAACGTTAAGAATGAGATGAAATCACTTTCTTTCATCTTTCTTCATCCTTAAGCTCTCTCCAAAATATGAGTTTTTTGGATGAAAACGTGAGTTTTGACCCGAAAACTAATCGAATCACACGCAAAATCAAGAGCCAAGGCTCTCATACCACTTGTCAGGACCGTGTACATACAACGTACTAACTAATTATGCATGAAACCTAATCAAATAGTGCGAAATCCTATCTGATTGGCAATCCATTCAGTGAGAACGCAAACCCGATCGATCTAACGATTAAAGGAACGTTAAGATTGAGTAGAAAATGATCAGATGCGAACTATTAAGTTGGAATATGTATTCTGGACGCTCTGGATGGCTAGGTTATGAGTGTACACGATATATGTGTCAAAAGTCTTATTTTTCCACGAATTATGTGTATTTATAGGTTTGTAGTCTTCATTTATACGACTGAACCATTAGCATGGTTCAGTCGTGTGACTGACCCATGAGACTGATTCATACGCACGGCTGAAGGTTCAATCGTATGACTGAGTCATTCTCATGTTTCTATCGTACGACTGGTCCGGTCTCCTGGTCCAATCGTCCAACTGGTTCATTAGCATCATTTCTTCATGCTTTTGGTCCATAAGTACGGTCCATTAGCATGAATTCATACACCAACTTCAAACCTATATAATAAGTTCATATATATGAATTAAGGATACATTAACATCAAAGCACAAATCATATATCATTGTAACTTGTTTCAAAGGTGTCAAGTTATGGTTTTATGATAAAACCCTAACATTCATTGTAACTTGTTTACCAACATCAATACAAATCATTTATTAGTATTTTCATCATTTAAAGTTCCTTGATTATGTATTTTTGCTACATAATCATTGACTCAATCATCATATTCGATCCTTTTTGAATTCACATCAGCTGAGTATCCATTCTCAAACCTAGTCACATACCACTTTCTGGGTGCCTGATGAAGAACATACATAGCTTTATCTAACTTATAAACTCTGTGAGGGAAGTTTGTGTCTTCAAACCCTAGTGGTTGTGCAACACATACCTCTTCATTTATCTTGCCATTTAGGAATGCACATCTAACATCCATTTGGAAGATAGTGAATTTCTTTGAAAAGGCATAAGCAAGGAATAACCTGTTTGCTTCTAATCTAGCTATCGGAGCAATGACATTGTCATAATCAATACCTTTCTCCTAAATGTAACCTTGGGTGCTTTGTTTCTAATGCCTTTGTTATTTGCTTTGTTCTGAACAACCATCTTATGCCAATGTCAGAATGACCTTTAAAGATCAACCAATTTTCACACCTCTTGCTTCCTAAATTTGTTATAGTTCCTCTTGCATGGCTTCTATCCAATTATTATCTTTAAGGTCTTCGATGATGCTTTTGGGTACAGTGAAAGATAGAAGAAAGAAAACAAGCAAATGTTTGTTGTATCTAGTTGACTTCATGTCATCTAACATTAAAATCACCAATGATATTTCTAGGAATGATATTTGTGATCTCTTGTGGTTTCAATCTATTCAATAGTGATTGTTGAATTAAGATTGTTGATGCTTTGGTCGGGTGTTGATGGGTGTGCAAGGGTATTGGATGCGGTTGTATCATCTGGTTGTGTATTATCATGGAATGTTTGAGGTGAATCATGAAGGAAATCTAGATTTCATTATCATGATGTGTGTCTAGCAGTGAATGGTATTATCATCTTCTTCAACCATGTCTTGATGATGAGACCTTGTGTCCTTGCTTAGTTTAGTGTCAATAAAGTTTTTGATTGATTGGTCATAGGAGTTGATGATGATGGAGGGTTTGTTGATGTTCCTCTTGAAGCGTTTGTTTGATCTGGACTAGTAGTAACAGTTTTACTTGAAGGAGTAATGTTTTTCCCCTTGGAGAGTTAGTAGTTAATGGAACATCAATGTTTGTTGGAGGAACCATGGGATATTCAATATAGCTCTTAGTACCTGAATCATCAAAATAAGATATGTCAAATGATTTTTTTAGTGAATCTATATCAAATAGCCAGTCAGATCAAATGACTTTCTTAGTGAAAGAATCTTCATTAAAAACAACATCAGTTGTTTCTTCCATTATATTTAGTCTTGGATGGCATTTTGTATACTTTAGATCTTCCAAAGTATCCAACAAAAACCCATCATCTGCTTTTGAGCAAACTTGGATAAATTTCTTTGGTGTTTAATATATATATTGAACAACCAAATGCTTTAAGAATCCAAGGTTTTCTTTTAAACACTAATTTATATGGAGTTTTAGTGTTTGCTTTGATTATTAGTGTTCTATTTTGTATGTAGTGATGGCTTCTGTCCAAAAGGATATGGGCTTAGAGTCAACTAGCATAGATATAACACTTCTAGTAATGTTCTGTTTCTGCATTTAGCAACTCTATATGTTAAGGAGTCCTTGCCATATTAAATTGCTAGCTTATTCCTTACTCTGCACAATAAGCACAAATAGTTCATGACTTCTTAAAGTTTTGACTTTAAGATCCCATTGATTTTCAATTTCAGTGATAAATTATTTGATTATTTCTATTGTTTCTGAGTTGTGTAATAGAAAGAAAACCCAGGTGAATCTGGAGTAATCATCTACTATGACAAGGCAGTATTGCTTCTTATTTATGCTCAATATGCTTGTAGGGCCAAAAAAGACCATACAAAGCAATTTAAGTGGTTTGTGATTAGAGTTTACCAGACTTTAACTTATGTTACACTCTATGTTGTTGGCTTTTTAGACATGTAGTTCAGTCGTCTGTACAAAAAAAAATATTTTCATCGTTGACATATTACTAAGTCACCTTTAACTAATTAATTCATTCTATTAAAGTTAGAGTGTCCCAATCATCTATTTAATAATTGGAAAACATCTTCTGATTCTTTTGATATAAACAAGTTTCATGGGTTGATGCTAAAATTGTATTCATTCTTAAAGCTGATCAACCCATTGACATTGTTCCTTCACAAGTAATATTTCCTCTTGTCTTGTCACCTCCAAATGCTACATTTCCTCCATGTTTGCTTTGAAATCACAAATAAGGGAACAACTGCCAGTCTTATGGCAGGAACACCCACTGTCAACATACCAGATGTTGTCAGACTTTCTATGATGTACTAGCATAAATGAAGAAATTAATTAGAGGGTAAAACTCAAGCCAAGATGGTCTTGTGTTTTCTATGTTTTCCTAAAATATAAGTTTCCTCCAAGAATGCATTGTTTGCTAGCTTAGAAATTCTATGTACACTAGACTTCCTTTGCATGTTCTTAGCATGTTAAGAGAAATGCTTTGAGCTCTCCTCTTTTGTGTGATAAGAACTGTTTGGTTTCTATTTTGAGACTATTGTCTCCTATCTGTTTGTGTAAAGTTGTCATAAAATTTTTTGTCATTGTTTAAAACTATTTTTTGTGTATGGAGTCTATCTTGCTACTCCACCCTTGTTCTTATTAGGAAGAACTGTTTTCTTCTCAGTTGATTTCTCAGCCTAAGTGTTAGAACCGTGTACGTACGGAGTACTAACGAATTTGCATGAGATTAGATCAAATAATGCATAATCCTATTTGATTTGTGATCCAATCAATGAGAATGATAACCCGATCGATCTAACGATGAAACAAACGTTAAGAATGAGTAGAAATCGATCAAGAACGAACTATGAAGTTTGATTGGGTGTCCTGGACACTCTAGACGGCTAGGGTTTATGTATATTCGAAGTCTCTCTCAAAGTGTTATGTATTTCCACGAATTAAGTGGTATTTATAGGTTTGCAGCTGCCATTCGTACGACTGAACCATGCAGTCGTGCAACTAACTCATGCGATTGAGTCGTACGCACGATTGAAGGTTTAGTTGTGTGACTGAGTCAATCTTATGGCTCAATTATATGACTGATCCAGTAACCTGGTTCACTCGTGCGACTGGTTCATTAGCATGATTCATTCATGCGTATGGTCCATTAGCATGAGTAATCACCTGACTAAGTTGAACACATTTCCCAATCATTATTGACTTAAAATTGTGTACAACAACCCCAAACCTATATATGAAGTTCATATATATGACTTATACTTAGCACAATAATAATATGAAAAAATCAAAGATAAAATAAACATCAAACGCATATTATATTTCATTGCATAATAACATTACATATGTGTAAGAAATGAAAGACTTTTATATTAAGAATATAAACTAGGAGCATAATGTATCAACAAACTCCCCCTTGGACCTAGTTTATCCTATTGTCTGACATGCTTTTCTCCAAGTTCTTCTGTCGTTCTTTTGCTGTTGCTCCTGTGGTATGCAATTGCTCCAATATTGAAACCAAATCAGGCTGAATTTATCAAACTACAGATGCATCAGGAGCTTAGTTTCAACTTTACGATCATCACCTTCTTCTAGGATCTTTAGTACTTCTTCAGCAAGCTTTTGGCTCTGTTGTGGATTGATTTGTTGTTCATAAGCTTAGGAGATCTTCCTCTGAGGCCAATAAGTTTAGCCTATTTCCTAACATTCTTCACATGCTCTTGAAATTTCTTTTACTTCTCTTCTCTGGTGACTCCTGCATGTATCTCGAATACAAAGCAGAGTCGTATAACATATTGGAACTGTAGAGCTTGTACAATACTTGCGTGTGAACATCATGAGCAAACAAGTTAGTAAGCCAGATTGGGTCAAATACCCTGATAGTCTCTATCTTCCCATCTCTATTCAAAACTATGACTGCTTCCCCCGTCCTCCAATCATAATACCATCATTTGATGTGTGGAGTGAAGTTCGGAGGCATTTCTCGTAAGGGAATCTTGGACATTGTGCGTGGGGATTCCACTTCAACACCACTTTCGGTCTTCCAATATAGGATCAACTTCAGACTTATGAATGAACCTCTTAGGTTGTTCAGGTCTGAAGTTTACCATCTGCTGTGGTATTCTTTCTTCAATGCTGCCTCAAATCATCCTGACATCTTTCTCAGGTTGGCATATAAAAGATCTAAGCATACGAGTTGGTTGAGCTGAAAAATAGGAAGAGTCTTCAGATCATGTGGAAATCTGAAGTACTCAATCCTTTTCTCCCTTTTAAGAGCATAGACTTCCAAGTCTTCAAAATATGCCCAGGCGATAATCTTACCTGACACTTTCTGATGTCTCTTGACTTTGTAAAGTTTGGTGTAGGCATTTAGCTTTGGAGGTGGGCGTTGGGCTTTCATTTTAGCAAAACAAGCTGCCCATTTAGCTTTCTTTAAGTCAACATTTTCATCTGAAGCTTAGGCTTTACTTTCATCTTTCTTTTTTCCTTTCTCCATCTCCTCCAGCTTATCAAAAGTATCACTGCCAAAAGTTTCACCCAAGTTGGGGATAGCATTGCCCTCAGGGTCAGTGTACTTAGGATAGTGGTCAGCTGTGACATCTTCAATCTCCATTTCAGCCACATCCTTGTACTCCTCATCACTTAAGACATCAACTTTTGGAGCATCTTTAACCAACTCAATCAAGATTCAGTCTAAACATTTCAGCGAGCTGCTCTTCAGTCAGTCATGAATGATTTCTCCTTTTCGAGAGTGTACTCACTGACCTTCTAAACAATCCCTTGTAAGTCAAGAATCATAGTTAGCTAAGTCTTGACTTGCTGAAGGGGAAGAACATTATAATCATCAGCTTATGGAGCTCGCTTTTTTTTCCCTGATCTGTGTTTCTTCAGCCGGATCTACAGAGGAGCGACTCTTTTGAGCGCCTCTCTAAGTGGCTTGACTTGAGGTTGATGCAGATGCATCACTTCTTATATCATCCCCATCATCTCATCATCTCTTTTATCTTTACCACTACCTCCATCTTCTTCTCATCATCATTTTTCTTCGATTCTCATTGACAGGATCAGTGATCACAAGTTTGATGTTTATCAGAATGTAAAGCAGCGGAATACACAACGAATTAGACAAATTGTAGCAAGCAAACAATATATGTAAGCGTTAAGATCGCATACGGTTATAGGGAGAGAATATGAATTTCTGATTTCTAGGATGTTTATAGATGGAGAATATTTCTAATCAAATCAATCAACATTCCATTCAATTGCTCATTTCACTCAATGATTACAATGGGTTGTCACTCCTTATATAGAGTGCAACAGTCACTGCTGTTATCACGGAAAGTGACAACTGGCAGATCCATACAGAAATAACTAAATCTTAACAAACTACTGAAATGTTCACAACTACTGAGAACATATCAGCAAGTTAAGTACAAAATATAAAACTACTGAAACTACAACGACTGAAGAACAAGCTCTTCAGTCGTTTTACAAAACTACTGAAACATAAAACATAAAACTACTGATATCACAACTACTGAAGAAGTACTCTTCAGCAGTTGTGACAAACTACTGAGGCTTCAGTACTTGATCTTCAGACTTTGACCTTCAGGCGTTTCATCAGCTGATGACTTCAGTAGATATCAGCTGATGTCTTCAGTCTTTGTCTTCAGACTTTGTACATCAGTTGTTGATCTTCAGTACTTGTGAACTCTTCAGCTGTTGTACTTCAGTACTTTGGTCTTTCAGCTTCAGCACTTGTGTTCTTCAGCTGTTGTACTAGCACTTTGGTTCTTCAGCTGTTAAGGTCTTCAGCACTTGATCTTCAGCTGTTGAAGTCTTCAGTACTTGTCAAACTACTGATGAGGCTTTCAGCAGTGTTGTTGTGATACCGTGTGGGACTTAGAGTTTTTCTGATCTTGGCTCATTGGTTCTTTTGGTCCAACAACTCCCCCTGAACCAATGCAGCCAAAACCTCTAACTTATTTAAACTCCCACTTATTGATGGCAAAAATGTTGGTCTTTTTCCTTCTGATCAGTAGAGAAGATGACCCATGTACGCTCCGGCCTGGGAAGAACCTCAAATATTTGTTTGGCAGAGTATGAATGGGAACTCTGTTTTGGGGAACTGGACACAGAGTTGTTATCCCATTCATGAGATTCACTTCCCCATAATGAGTCTGTATGACTCACGGACATAGGCCTCAAGGAGAACAATTTGTTCCTCTTGAGAGAGTTCTCTCAGCCCTCCTTCGAAGAAGAACTCTGGACCATAGTACTCTGATAAGTACTTCATGGTCCTGCCATTTTTCAGCTCCACCGTAGTTACCTCCCTGTATACAAATTCATCCGGATGGTCCTTCAAGGAGTAACTGGAGCTCATTCTTTTGGATGTCTTCAAGCTTTTGTATAACAACCCCTTCTTAATCATCTTGTTTTCTAGTAAGGCTTGAGGTGTCTTCTTTGCTTGGTGAGCTTTCTTGAATTCATCAATGATTTCCCAAGGTGAGACTACAACGGCCAGCATGATGGTAGATTCTATTGTTTTTCGTACTTGGCCGTTGTATCTGTGTGGGATAGTTCTTTTATGGATTCTAGAACTCACCCTGGGGTCTGGCCATACTCTCACTCTCTCCCTCTGATACTGAAAGGTGTGTCTGAGAGTGTACAGCCTTTGAGCATGCCCTTTCATGGCTTGAATAGATGATGACTGAGGAAATTCCTTGTCAACCATCTTCAACAGTTGCTCATCGTGCTGTTTCTCTGCTGTTCTTCTTCTTCTATCTTTACTCTGACCATTTCCCTTTGAGAGTCGGGTGTGATCATGATTGACTCTGGGGCTTTGGTAGCTTCAGAACAGCAGAGAGTGGCAGACTATCATCTTCATCCTCTTCTTCTGCTTCTTCTTCCATCCTCAGCACCCTTCTCTTCTTCGGGTGCATCACTGGATGATGGTTGGGTTGGTGAAGGGATTGGTTTTGAAGAGAGAGGATGTTTGGATTTTGGCTTAGAGGTGGTTGGGAGATTGAGGATAGGATCTGTTTGAGTGGGTGGAGGGAAGGTTGATCTAGCATCCTTGTAGTTAATTTTGCTTTGTAGTTTAGCCATCTCTAACCTTTTGCCAGCCCCAGCCTCATCAAGGGCTTCCACAATGATCCCTTTGTGAATTGCTCAGACAGACAGATTCTGGTGGCTATAGCCAGAATGCTGTCCCTGGACCATGCGCGGATCTCCATTAATGATCTTCCCAAGTATTTGGCAATAAAGCGGATCATTATTTCCAACCTTCTTTCTCAAGAGCATCATACCCTGCCCATCGGGTTTGTATCTCTTGTACCTCTAACCTTCTGATCTCACTATCCAGTGTAGCTGTGTCAAACCCCTGCCTGAATAGTTGTCAATTATCTTATCCATGGAGCGGCTGTGTGTGGTGTCAGCTTCTTTGACCAGCTCTCCAAGGATTTTTCTTCAGCAGTATGATCATCAGCACTTCTCTTTCTTTTGTACGTGAGCAAGGTTGCTTTTCTTGTTTCTTGTTTCTCCTCTTCCTCAGATCTCTTCCTCTTCTATCTTTCACTGCATAACCCTCCCCCTTTTTGGTTGCATTGGAGGAAGGGGTTGGTACCGCAGAAAGAGTCTTGTGGACAGCAGCATCAACCAGGGGCTGTAATGTGGAGGAAAGCCTCTCATCAAGGGCTTTGATCACTATATCAGTGATTATGGGGGTGATGAGAGGGAGGGAATTTGGAGTATAGCACCTATTTGCTCAGGAGGGTTCTGTTCCTGAGAGTAGGGCCTGAAGCAGAGGCGGGTGGTTGATTTTGGGGTGGCTCTGTGTTTGGAAACCTTCAGGGAAGGTGCCATCTGTGGTGTATGATGGTGGCAGATGGACTTGCATCCTGAGACATCTTGGCCAGCAGCTCTTTGAGTCTGCTAACCTCATCCTCTAGAATGGTGTTTTGAGCAACTACATCAAGAAGAAGCTCAGGTCATCATCAGTTGATACTGAATCACCTGACCTCCTGCTTAGAGCAGGATTTACATGCACTGGGTGTAGACCAGTTGGTGCATGTGCCCCTTGTGCTTGGTACTGGGGACTTCCAGCCTCAGGACAATGTCCATCATCAGCTGTTGCCTCTAGGGAGGTCTTAGCAATGTTACCAGCCTCACTCTGGTCATGTGCTGAGTCAGAGGAGGTGGCAGCCTCACTAGATATTCTAAGCTCCTTCTCTACACCAGGAGATAGAATTGGAAACCCCTGTGCTGTGGGTTCTCAGGTGCACTGTGTTCCTCCCCCTCAATTGTAGAGGTATTCCCAGTAATAAGTGGTTTCTGGGGAGGGGGTGAGGAGTGCAATTGAGTCAGCACTTGAGCAACTATTAAAGTTGGGCTGTGAGGGGCGGTTGTTTGGGGTACAGGGGTAGAAGCAGTGTGCACCTGGGGTGGATGGTGCTCTTCAATGGCAATCTCCTCAAGTGAGGAAGATCCCAGATAAGTAGGTGCCCCTTGGGTTGCTGCAGGCTCCTGTTGAGAGGAAGCCTGAGCGGCTGTGGCTGGAGGAGTCATGGTATCCACTAGGGGGTTTGGACTAGTGGATATATCCTGCGTTTGTTGTGCAGGAGCATCCTCAGGGGACTCAATTCCCTGAGTAGCCTTTTTGGTTTCTTTTTGGTGGGTTTGGTGGGGACATTGGATTTGGAGGTGGTGGCTGTGGGTTCCAGCTGCGTGGGTTTTCGCAGCTTGGCAGCCAGTTTGAGTGTCCGGTCAGAGTTGTGCCGGGAGTATACTTCTGGCAAAACAGCCGTAGCAGGGACTCCCAAGCCAACAAGTCCCTCAGCATTAAGCTGGTCTATTATAATGGCCATTATGAACCGTGGATAAGTATCCAACGGTTGGCAGTTAGTTTTTGAGCCATATCTTTGAGCTCTGAAAATATTAATTCTGAAAAGTTCAGTGGTTGTTGCTCAAGGATAGAATACAATACCTGCTGCCATTTGGTGGACATTTGATCCCAAGACGATGTCTTAGGGGCCAAACATACATTGACCATATGAAAGATCAGGCGCTCAGCGTCATTAAATGTTTCTTCATGATGGTGGTGGCACTGAGATCACCTTGATATCCATGCTGAGCAAATGATAGATCTATGGTGCCCTTCGGATATCCAGCAGGAGAGGTAGCATCACTCAGTTGAAGAATTTTCGGATTGTTGCAGGAGTAATCACTACTTCTTTGTTGTTGACGACCGACCGGAGGGATATGTGTGTTGCTCTCCTCAGTTGTAACAGTAACGTTCATCCAAAATTGGTTCAAGGATTCGGCATGTAAAACGGGGTTCAGAAGGAATGCCTTGTTGTATGGGGACTGAACCATAAGATCGATAGCAGCATCGAACTTAGTCCAGATCGGCGATTTTGTGAGGTAGGCAACACAGTTGTGTCGCGGTTTAATTTGCAAAGACGCCATGGAAATTTGTTGGAGAGGAACGTTAGGTTTGAAGATGAAGTATGGAGAGCTCAGGTTAAGGGTATATATAGGGTACGGGTGAGAATGACTGAAGGATGTGGTGTTAGTCATCAGTAGTTTTAACGACCGTTGACATGGTATTATCCTTTCAGACGTTGAAACAGCTGAAGTCGCGGTGTTAGGCATCAGTAGTTTAGAAAACTACTGAAGACCGTGGTTTTGACTTCAGGTGATTGAAACAACTGAGGTGGGTGTTTGTCATCAGTAGTTATGAAACTACTGAAGACAGTGGTTTTGTCATCAGCTGTTGTAAACAACTGAAGACTTGGTATTGGTCATCAGTAGTTATAAAACTACTGAAGACGTGGTTTTGCTTCAGTTGTTTAAAATGAAACAGCAGTGGTACAAACGACTGAAGGGAAATTTCTTTCAGCTGTTTTCGTCAATTCTTAGCTTTTCAGCTGTTTCAAACTGTCCTCAACACATTCATCAGTCTTTATGGCTGATTTCAGTTGTTTCATAGGACATCAGTACTTATCTGTTTTTACTGATTTCAGTAGTTATGACTACATCAGTAGTTGTAACTACTTCAGTAGTTTAGAGCAGATGAAGTACTTCAGTACTTGTGAGAACTTTTAGCCTTCAGTAGTTATAAAACTACTGAGGTTAAAGAGCTCATCAGTACTTATATGTGACAGGCACTCATGATCATCAATATGAATTACTGAGATCATCATCATAGTTGTCACCTATTCTAGCTGCAGCATACCAAGCCTTAACACCAGGTTTTGGAAAGTTGAACTATCCAAAGGCTTAGTAAAAATGTCTGCAAGCTCATCAGCACTGGGCACAAACTTAGGATCAATCAGACCTTTTTCAAAACAATCTCTTATAAAATGATGTCTGATCTCTATATGTTTGGTCCTAGAGTGCTGGACTGGATTTTTGACAATGCAAAGAGCTGAAGCACTATCCATTAACAATGGAGTCTTAGTCTCTGTAATGCCATAATCCAAAAGTTGGTTTTGAAGCCAGAGTACCTGAGATGTACAGCTTGCAGCAGCAATGTACTCTGCTTCCGCAGTGGATGTAGCAACTGAGGTCTGTTTCTTGCTCTGCCAAGAAATTAAGCAGTTGCCTAGGAATTGACATCCACCAGAAGTTGATTTCCTGGTCAACTTACACCCTGCATAGTCACTGTCAGAAAAAGCAACTAATTTACCAGAATGGTTGGTAGAATACCATAAACCTAGAGATGGAGTGCCTTGCAGATATCTAAAGATCCTCTTGACTGCAATCAGATGAGACTCTTTAGGTGCAGCCTGAAATCTAGCACAAACACATGTAGCAAACATAATATCTGGTCTAGAAGCTGTTAAATACATCAAGGACCCAATCATACATCTGTAAAGTGTTTCATCAACCACTTTACCTTTCTGATCTGAGTCCAGTTGTGTGGTGCTGCTCATGGGAGTAGAACAGGGCTTACAGTTTTGTAAATCAAACTTTTGCAAAAGATCTTTTGTATATTTGGATTGATGAATAAAAATTCCATCAGCCTTTTGTTTGATTTGCAACCCCAGAAAGAACTGTAATTCTCCATGGCACTCATTTCAAACTTCTGTTGCATCAACTTTGTAAAGGCATCACACAACTTTGGATCAGAGGATGCAAAAATGATATCATCTACATAAATTTGAACAAGTAGATTATGCTGCCCAGCTTTCTTAATAAATAAAGTCTTGTCTATGGAGCCTCTAGTGAAATTGTTTTCCAGAAGAAAGTTTGATAATGTCTCATACCAGGCTCTGGGAGCTTGTTTTAACCCATAAAGAGCTTTATCAAGCTTATACACCCAATTAGGATGTTTGTTGTCCTCAAAGCCTGGAGGTTGACATACATAAACCTCTTCTTTAACTTTTCCATACAAAAATGCACTTTTGACATCCATTTGAAAGACTTTAAGTTTTTGATAAGCAGCATAAGCTAAAAACAATCGAATTGCTTCCAGTCTGGCTACAGGGGCAAAGGTTTCATCATAATCAATACCTTCTTCTTGTGCAAACCCCTGAACAACCAGTCTGGCCTTGTTCTTAACAATAAGCCCATTTTCATCAGTTTTGTTCCTAAACACCCATTTAGTGCCTATTGCACACTTACCTGGAGGTAGAGGAACCAGTTCCCACACTTGCTGTTTCTTGAACTGAAGAAGCTCAAGCTGCATGGCATCAACCCATCCATTGTCCTTTAAAGCAATGTGATAATTCTTTGGCTCTTGCTGACTGATGAAGAGAGCATAGAAGCAGAAATTTGACAATTGACTTCTTGTTGATACTCCAGCAGTGATATCACCAATGATTTGAGACATGGGGTGATTCTTCAGATCTTGATACACAATGAGATCTGTGCAAGTGTTTGTAGCCGGTTCAGCAGCAACAGATGGTGATGGTGAATCATTTCCTTGAAACCAATCAGTGGATGGTAATTCAAAGGAAGTTGAATTCGAAGAAATCTCATCAGCATTTGTTGTGGATGGTGCTACTGGCGCTACAGGAACATCAGGTCTAGTTGAATCAGGCAGCTGATCACTAAACCTGAAGAGGTGAGTACTGCAATCATCATCATCATCAGCAGTACCACCAGGTGGTGAACTGTTGACAGGAGCAACAGCAGGAGTTTGATAAGGAACATATTGCAGTATGTCCAGATCAAATAACTCCACAGGACTTTGTGGAATCTTGTCCTTTTGATTCATTAACTTAACATGTAGAGTTTCTTCAACCATCTTTGTTCTGCAGTTGAAGACTCTGTATGCTTTGCAAGTAGATGAATAACCAACAAAGTATCCTGCATCCACCTTAGGATCAAATTTGTGGAGTTGATCCTTTGTGTTGAGAATAAAACAGGGACACCCAAATGCTTTGAAAAATGAAATCAGTGGAGCCAAATGATGGAGAACTTCATATGGAGTCTTCATCAACCTCTGATTTACTAAAACTCTATTTTGCACATAACAAGCTGTGTTGACAGCTTCGGCCCAAAAGGTCAATGGCAAACCTGAGTCAGCCAGCATGGACCTTGCAGCTTCAATGAGGTCCTGTTCTTTCTCTCCACTACTCCATTTTGTTCCGGAGTCCTTGGAATGCTGAACTGCCTTTTGATTCCCTTTGAGAGATAGAAGTCATCAAGTGTATGATTTCTGAACTCAGTTCCATTATCACTCCTAATACACTTGACTGGAAGGGAATACTGCTTCTCAATGTACAGCACAAAGTGGATAATCTTCTGAGCAGCCTCATCCTTTGAATGTAGAAAGAAAGTCCATACAAATCTGGAGTAATCATCCACAATTACCAGACAGTATTTCTTCTTTGCCATGCTCATTACTCTCACAGGACCAAATAGATCCATATGCAGTAATTGCAAGCAGGCAGTGGACTTGGACACTTCAATAGGAGGAATGAGACCTTGTGCTGTTTTCCTTTTAAACAAGCAGTGCAAGTTTCATCACAGTGGAACTCCTTTATTGGTAAGCCTCTGACTAAACTATTGTGGCTAAGCTGATTCATGTTTTTGAGATTACATGACCAAGCCTCCTGTGCCATAGTTTAGATTCTTGAAAAGAGGCTTTGGAAAATAGGCAAGGATTACCTTTGAGATCTATCTTCTTAGAGAGATCTAAGGCATACACTCTTCCTGTCCTGTTGGCTTTCAGGAGAGTGTGATCATCCAACACCTTGTCAATCAGGGCAAAACTTTGGATGACAGAATCCTACAGTTTTGACTTGTGAAAAGGGCAACATGGCCTTTATCACACATTTGACTGACACTCAAGAGGTTGTACTTGAGATTTTCCACATGATTAACATCATCAAATTTGATTTCTCCATTGGAGACAAAGCCCTTACCGATGATGTACCCCTAGCATCATTGCCAAAAGAGACAAATCCCTTCTTTCCTTGAGAGTAGTCATGAAGAAGAGAGATGTTCCCAGTCATGTGCATGGATCCCCCACTGTCTACATACCAGATGCTATTTTGGCATGTTGAAGAACCCTGCAATAATAAACAATCAGTTAGTTTTAGAGACCCAAACCTTTTTGGTTTTGGGCCTGGTCTCATCAATAGATGGTAAACTAGCATGTTTATTTGTAACAACAGCCTGAGAGGAAGAAGATGGTGCAGAAGAGGAGTCCTTTGGCTTAGACCTCCTTTTCTGTGGTTTCAACATAGGAGAATCTAGTTGGTTAACTCTACCCAACAGATGTTGTACCATCATCACCAGCTGTGTCTGATTTTGTGATAAAGCTTTCAGCTCATCAGACACATTGCTAGTGGAGTTAGATAAGGTCCTATGTTGCACCTTCTTCTTTTGAGCACCCTCAGCTGTCACCTGTTTAACTCCTTCCTTTTTGGATTGCTTTAAGGACTTAAGGGTTACAGGATTTGATGTTGCTGATACAAATGTGGTCTCAAACTCATTTTTCATTTTTACCATTTTCTCATTAATTTCTTCCTTTTGTTTGAGTTTGGAACCTCTTTTGTACCAACAATCATCTGTAAGATGATTGAACAAACCACATACTTCACATGGTTTCTTCTTCATCTTAGGTTGATCATCAACTAAAGATGGTGAAGCAACAGAAGACTTGTTCTTCAATGCTTTGGAAGCATTGGTTGCTTTCTTGACAGCATCTTTAGTAGTCTTCAAACTCTTTCTACTGCCAGTTTTCTTCTCTTCAGTACTGACAGCAGTTGAAGTTTGAACTTCAGGAGTTGAATCCTGCTCTCCAGTCCTTTCAGGACCTTCAGGATTGACTCCTGAGTTGATCAACTTATTGATCATGTGAATGTCAGCATTTGGACCATCAACATCAGCTGATAGGTTCAAAGAGGACTTGATACTGACTGCTACTTCTGATTGTGCTGTATCAGAAGGTAGATCACATGACTTGATGGATTGGTTATCACTCTCACCATCAGATTCTACCTCTGCTCTTGGGGTAAAATCTGTAGGTGGAGCAGTGTGATTGTAACCAATTCCAAACTTCACATTTGAAGCAGATTGCTTACTAAGAAGCATTTCAAAACCTTTGCATGATTGTACCCATCTATCACACTCGACCTGGGTAACTGCAAGGGTTTCTTTGAGATCTTTGTACTTCTCTAAAAGTACATCTTCTCTAGCCTTATCATCAATTATTTTGCAATTCAGTTTATAAACCTCATCATTTTTATCTTGAGCACAAACTCAAACTCAGCTTTGTTTTTGGAAATTACTTGTTCTTCTAGCTCAATGTTCTTATTAATTAAAGCTACATTTGCTTCTCTAATGGAAGCAAATGCTGCTATGCATTGTTCAGAACATAATTTGGCTTTTGCCTCAGAGGATACCTGTGATACCTGAGGTGTAGAGGCATTGGAA
Source organism: Flaveria trinervia (assembly GCA_025506515.1). NCBI lineage: Eukaryota > Viridiplantae > Streptophyta > Magnoliopsida > Asterales > Asteraceae > Flaveria > Flaveria trinervia. The sequence goes on along the minus strand of CM046449.1, from coordinate 26,557,691 downwards.
GATGAAGTATCAGCAGACTCCAAAGCCATAAGAGCTAGATTCCCAAAGGGACTGTCACCACCATGTTGACCAGCACCTGAGAACAGTTGATCATGACCAGACAAGTCATCTGGTAAACTGCTCCAGTCAACAACTCCTGGGGTGAGAAGCTGTGTTGTTGAGATGAAGGTTGTTGATGAGATAGGGAAGGCTGAGGTTCTGGTAATGCATGAGGTGTGGTGTCATAGGAACTTGAACTTGACTTGACTGTGGCATGTAACAAGGGTACTGATAAGGCATTTGACCCTGAGGAACAAAATATGCCGGAGATTGTTGTTGAGGATGATGACTAGATGTGACAGGATGTTGCCCTCTGTTTTGTTGACTGTTGCCAGGAAAAGTCACAAAGGGTGCAGTAGAGTTTGATCCAGTTGATCTACACTCTCTTGCAAAGTGTCCAAGCCGTTGGCATTTGTGACACCTCAACTTGCTCTTGTCAAAACCAACTTTGGTTTTGCCAGAGAGTCCTGGGAATTTTCTTCCAGTTCTTGTAGAACTTCTGAGATCTGATATTTATCAAGGCCATTTGGCTCAAAATATCCATCTCTTCTAAGTCATCATCAGCAATCCCCTTGAGATCATCCATAATGAAACATAAATTGTCATTATTACCACCAGTAAACTGACCATCAACACTTACAAATGCAGAATTAGAAGTGCTCGAAGAGAAATTAATATGCTCATCATACTGGCATTCAGATGCAGCATATTCTGACTCATGACCCACCAAGGCAGTGTTGCCTTGAATAAAGTCTTCAGTGAGCTTTCCAGATGAAGACAGTTTTCTCTTCTGTTCTGTTCTTCTCTCTCAAAAGTGAGCAATTTCCCATGGAGTTGGGTGAGAGATAGTTTGTCCAAACTTGCACTGGAGCGTAGGACAATAGTATGTGTCCCATCTCTCAGGCAGTGATCTGAGAAATCTGTTATTCATCTGAATATTGGTGTATTCAAGTTTGACCATTTTTAGTTCAGAGATCAAACAAGAAAACCGCTCATATTGTTGAGTCAGTGTCTCACCCTTTCTATGAGAGAATGTCTCATATTGTTGGGCAAGAATTTCTCTATTATTTGCCAAGACCTCATCTGTTCCTCCAAATTGTTCTTTCAAAGCAATCCAGAGGTCATGGGCAGTTTCATGATGCATTAGCCCAGAATAGATTTCATTGGGCAAAGCCATGGCCAGAATTCCATGGGCTTTTGCATCAATCTCAAGCAACTTTTTATCCTCATCTGAGTATTGCTCCCTCCTCTTCGGAACCATTTGATTGGTTTCCGGGTTATTCACCATAGGCTTGTGTGGACCATGTACCACTGATGTCCAACACCCTGCGCTGTTAACAGACAGGTGATGGAGCATACGTCTTTGCCATATGTTATACTCATTCCTAACCAGCATAGGAGGCTTGGTTGAGGAACCAGTATTGTGAGGATCATTGGAGGGAGTGGTCATTTTCAGTTCAAAACAGTTTAGTTCAAGTTTTAAAAAAGTTTTAGACAACCACAACAAACTCAATGAGAACCAAGAATAAGATCTCAGGATGAATGAGCAGAAATACAGAAAAATTCAATCTCTATAACCGTTTCTTGCTTGCAAAAACAAAAGCTAATTCAATCAAACTTGGATCTTGAATAGCAGTTTCAATGATCAATTATTAGATCGATCAATGATTACCTGCTCTGATACCATTTGACAGGATCAGTGATCACAAGTTTGATGTTATCAGAATGTAAAGCAGCGGAATACACAACGAATTAGACAAATTGTAGCAAGCAAACAATATATGTAGCGTTAAGATCGCATACGGTTATAGGGAGAGAATATGAATTTCTGATTTCTAGGAATGTTTATAGATGAGAATATTTCTAATCAAATCAATCACATTCCATTCATTGCTCATATCACTCAATGATTACAATGGGTTGTCACTCCTTATATAGAGTGCAACAGTCACTGCTGTTATCACGGAAAGTGACAACTGGCAGATCCAATACAGAAATAACTAAATCTTAACAAACTACTGAAATGTTCACAACTACTGAGAATATCAGCAAGTTAAGTACAAAATATAAAACTACTGAAACTACAACGACTGAAGAACAAGCTCTTCAGTCGTTTTACAAAACTACTGAAACATAAAAATAAAACTACTGATATCACAACTACTGAAGAAGTACTCTTCAGCAGTTGTGACAAACTACTGAGGCTTCAGTACTTGATCTTCAGACTTTGACCTTCAGGCGTTTCATCAGCTGATGACTTCAGTAGATATCATCAGCTGATGTCTTCAGTCTTTGTCTTCAGACTTTGTACATCAGTTGTTGATCTTCAGCACTTGTGAACTCTTCAGCTGTTGTACTTCAGTACTTTGGTCTTTCAGCTTCAGCACTTGTGTTCTTCAGCTGTTGTACTTCAGCACTTTGGTTCTTCAGCTGTTAAGGTCTTCAGCACTTGATCTTCAGCTGTTGAAGTCTTCAGCACTTGTCAAACTACTGATGAGGCTTTCAGCAGTTGTTGTGATACCGTGTGGGACTTAGAGATTTTCTGATCTTGGCTCATGGTTCTTTTGGTCCAACAATCATCACACTCTTATCAGCACATTACTTACATCATCCCTTCATCATCCCATCATCATCACATTACCTTTTAACTTTAGGAGCTCACCCTTTCCCCTTCAACTTAGCAAATTTTTTTTTGTCTTTTCCTCTTCCAATCCTTCAATCTTTTACATATTTAATCACTAGATCATTCTGACTCTTCAGTGCATGGTGATCTCGACCTAGCAACTCTCATCGTAAACACATTCTTCTTAAGTGAGCTCGCTATCTGCTTGGCTTGGGCTGCATTGATCGCCATCACTGGTTCAATCGATTAGCTCTCAGATCCTCTGTCCTATAACTTTAGCACCAGCGTTGAGGCTCCGCCAGCTGTTCCTCTACCCGAACATGGGTGGAGTAGAGCAAGGTGGTAAGTGGGCATTGAGTGGATGTTCCGGCTTGGTGTTAGTGGTTGTAGTGGTGGATGTGGTGAAGATGGGCGGAGGAATGTATGTGGATTGTGGTGGAGCTGTGTGGGTATTATGGGTCAGGTGGTGTGACTGGTGAGTGGTGGGGGAGCATTATGTATGGGTGGTGTTGTGGGTAGTAGTGGTGGTGGTGGAAAGTGTTAGTGGCTGTGGTAGAGGTGACAGGGAAATCTTTTGTCTCTTACCCTTTTTACCATAAGGATGGGCCATCCTCTTCTCTGGAGCCCTTGTTAACTGGGGGCTCCCCCCTGGGCTAATAGGCTGGTCGGGTGTGTAAGTGGGATCCTGAAATCAGTGTCAGAACTCGTAGTACCAGCTTGGCGTCCACCAACCGCCCCGCCTTCCCTTTCCTTTCTCGGAAGCCAGAACACAGCTCCCGACTTTCCTTACGAGAGGCTCATCATTTGACTCATCCTTTTCCTCTATCAAAAAGTCTGGTGGATAGCAGCCTTCTTAGATCCACCTGGAGAAGAAGAAATACTATGTGGAGGTGGTGAAGATGTGGTAGACGTGTCGGTTCCCAGCATGACTGGGCCAGCATCTCCCCCCCCTTGACCATCTTCGCGGTCGTCATCATTGTCATTATCTTCATCAGCAGGAACCATAATGGGCTCCACATCTATCACTGTCATCTGAATCATTAGCCAGATGCCCAAAAAGTCTCCTGATCGGGGGCTTCACCTACTTCCCCCGGTATACCTTCATCATGCCCAAGGTGGTATTATCCATCACCTCAAGCATCACTGCATCATCTTTCTCCTTATGAAACATAGGAAGCTTCTCATCTATAATCATATGCAAGAAACATGGATACATGCAGAAGCCTTCCTTGCCTTTAGCCTTAATGTTCTCGATCAGGTAGGAGAAGATCATGCGAGAGAAACTGAACGGGTGGTTCAGTACCAGTGCAACGTATGGATTCTGGATTTCGTCATACATCTCGTCAAATCCACCACCCCTGGAGGCTATACACTTTAGGATCACCTGTGCCAAATACTTGAACTGCGGGCACATGTTGCTCTTGTTTAGCATGCCGACATTGATTCACTGGCGTACTTGATCCTCAGAAAGCATCCCCGAACCGTTAGGGGATGCAGCTTGTTGGGTAGGCTCCATCCTCACCCACATCTAAGACTCACCTCAGATCATCTACAGTAATCTCAATCTCTTGTCGAAGATAGAGCTCCGAATATGTGGGGCTCAACGGACCTGTCAACCATGACGTTTTCCAAGAAAGCTGCTGTATGGATCTGTAGGTGTGTGCATGGGAAGATGACCTTGAAGATCCCGATCTGTGCAAAAGGCAATAATCCAGTGAACTCAGAAGCGTTCTGGGATGTAGAATCAAGATGAGCACAGATGTTGTGCTTGGTGCTAATAGTCCATCTATCAACCATATTGCTGCAACACAAGAAACTATACATAGATGTTTGTAAGAGATAAAATTGAATTTGGCTAATTTAGATCAACTGGTTCAATCATGAGATTGAGCCATACAATGAGTTCAGTCATACGATTGAGTTCAGTCGTACGATGGAGCCTGCGACTCAGCTAATCGTATGCTATGTCATGCGGTTGACCAGTCGTGCCGACTGAATCCATACGCATGATTCATTCGTGCAATTGAATTATGTTCCTGGCTCAATCGTGCGACCGAAGTTCATCAGTATGTCCATTCGCATCTTTCACTGTTGAACACCATAGACTTGAATCTTTGTCAAATCGTGACATACACTTCGTGTTTAGATTCTTGGACTGCAGAGACTCGAAATAGCATTAGTGTCATTTAAGTGGTCTATTTTAAGAGTTAGTCTCGGTACTGATTTTAACATAATCGGTCCTTATGGGTTCAATTAACACATTCATTTGAACCTATTTTTGTTTTCAAGTACCTCTAGATGAATGGAATGACACTTAGAATCACAAACGGAGAGTAATCACTACGATCAAAAATTTTGGCAGAGTGTGTGTGTATGGGCGGTTTCAGAGAGTTTGAAGGGTGGTGAAGAATACGACGACTAACCCCCTTATTTGTACTGTTTTGAGTTTCGGTCGTGCGACTAGACCCATATGCATGATTCATTCGTGCGACTGGGGTTCAGTGTGCGACTGGCTCAGACTCCTTCATCCAGTCGTACGATTGATTCATTCTTGTGATCCAATCTCATGGTTGTCCCATACTCATGGTCCAATCGTGTGCTGTGCTCGGCATACTATGATTCAATCATGCAATTGGCTCATACTTATGATCAATCATGTGATTGGCTCATACTTATGATTCAATCATGTGATTGGCTCATACTTATGAGTTTGACCGCATACATTTCCATACACTCAAAATCTAACTTTTTATATATAACATTAAAACCAATGATCATCTCAGACATGACCCTTTTTTAACTAAACATCATTTGATCACCTCAGACGTGATCCTTTTAATTGGAAAACATTTGATCACTCATACGTGATCCTTTTAATTGAGAAACATTTTATCACCTTAGACGTGATCCTTTTATCTTGTGATTCATAGTGTTCATCTAGTTACACAGTCCGACATCTATGCAAAGCGAATACTAAGACAGAAAAAACAATTGAAATAAAACAAACAAAAAAAATATTTTGTGTTTTTCGTTTGATGTGAATTGAAACTTTTTAAATTCTTTTAACCGATTTTTCCTCCTGAAAAGAAAAAACTCCAAGTTGTTTAATCATTTTTGGAAAGATTCATATGGATCATACAGGTATATCACAATCATTTAGGACCTTTTAGATGAATGTGGTACTAGATTCTTATTTGTTTGAGAGTCAATAGCACTTGTAGGAAATCATACTAGAGCTAAAATATCCCCACAAAGATTTTGACTGTCGAGAGTTGCAGCCACGCTGATTGTTAGTATATTTGTCCACTTAAATCCATACACAGATTTGTGACTCACATTGGTGATGAGTTAGGTTTTATTATTTCCACAAGCATTTATGGATCCCACACTTATATAGTAATCAACATCCTCAGGAGATTTTGAGCGGTCTACGGGTATTTCACAAGAAGAAACTATTCTAAGAGCTTTCCAAGAGATGCCATGCCTCAGGTCAGTGCCATCGCACAGTAGAGAGGTGCAAACAACAATGAATTCTAGAATATTTAGGTTACGCTTATCTTCAGTCAATACCATCGCACAACAAAGAGGTACCCAACCTATCTTCTTGTTAGAGCATTTTTTTTGCACATAACGCACCAACAACATTAGTCATTAGCTTGATTGCGCTTAACAGTTTTTCCATGTGCTTTGCTCATTATTCTGGTCACGTACACATTTGTGGTGTTTATTTTGCTCGTCACCCTTATTAGAAAGCATGATTGTGTTAACCAGGGATAAGATAAGAGCACAACAAGTTGAACATATTAGTTTGAATTTGATTCACTAATGAAGTTTACTCATCTATTGGGTTGAATCTACCGAACATAATATAATGAACTACCAACCCCTAGGTCTACTTTCTCTGTGTTACCTCAGTAGCATACCAGTGTACTATCAATTTTCCTTAATTTTGCTTAGACTTCTAAGACTTGTAATTGAATCTTGCATTTGAACAATTAAATCTTTTGATGTCCCAAACAATTTGTTCCTGTGTACTATCATTTTCCATAATTTTGAATCAAAATCACACATATGATTTCTTTGTTTTCAGCTAATCTACCCTCCCCCTCATTTTTTTTAATTTAAAAACTAAATACACAACTATTCTCCCCCTAAAACGAAAATCATTTTGTGTTTTTGGATTTTAAAAGACAGGCAAATAAAATAAAAAAAAAAATAAAATAAGAAAAGACTTATCGGACTAAGAATTATATTCTTCTTGAATCTCATCAGTTTTCTTTTTCACGCCATTAACCTCTAAGAGATATAAAAACCGAGGTTTGTCAAATGTTTTTGTGTAGAGGTCGGCACGTTGAAAATCTGTATTAATTTTAACAACATCGATTAATTTCTTTTGAAAATAGTCACGTATAAAGTGATATTTAATACCGATGTATTTAGTTTTGGGTGTTGGACTGGATTTTTAGTGACAGCAATTATAGCAGAATCATCAGTAAAGATAGGGGTGTTAGAAAATTGCAAACCATATTATCACATTTGATGTTGAATCCAAATGATTTGGGAGCAGCAACTTGCAGCAACAACATATTCAGCTTCACATGTTGATAGAGCAACAGATGTTTACTTCTTACACTACCAGGTGACTAACCGTCTTCCAAAGAACTGAAATCCTGCTGATGTTGACTTGTAGTTCATCTTGCAACCACCATAATCCGAGTCATTATATGCTATAAGTTCAAAGTCATCATTATGAGGATACCACAACCCAAATGTTGGAGTACCCTTTAGATAATGAAAGATCCTTGTAGAGATTATATGAAGAGGCTAAAGCAACCAAACACTCAAAGTCTTTCTGCATGCATGCACACAATACTGAAGAAGAATGCTTTGGAAGTTTCACACAAGCAATAGAAATATTCTAAGTGTGAAATCTTCTGAAGCAAAGACCAATATCTTCTGAAGCTAAAGATAAGGTCATCCGAAGCTTCAGAGACAAAGTCTTCCGAAGCGCAACACTTGAAGATAGATTTCTTCCGAAGACTTTTAACAACATGCTTTATCTTTTGTACTTTTCCATAAAGCTGGACCCCTTTCCGCTGCAACTCTTGATAAAGACACCAACTTACATGAGTTGGTGAAAAGGTCCATGCTTTTGGTAACTGTACATTGAGGTCTTGAGTCTGTAACTTTCTACTTCATGTACTTTATCTTTTTTGTAATAGATAAGGATGTGATAAATGGCTTGTCATAGTCATAAAGTCAAAAAGGAAATCTGCCTTTTTGACTCTACAAATGATTTTGTGTTGTGTCTAGTCAATTGTATCCAGCTGGCCTTCAAAGTATGACCGGCTGTAGGATGTAGTATAAGTATCTCATGTTCTTGTAACTTTCCTTTACGCTTTGTAACACTTGTAATAGAACATTGAGAAGGAATAGGCTACAATCTTGAAAACCATCTCCTTGTGTATCTTGCTCTTTTGTTCTGTCTCTTAATTACTTGTGTTCTTAGTGTCTTTACTTGTGGTTAATCCAGTTCACTATTTGTTTAAGTTAAGTTACTCTCCTCTTTGTGTTGTTGTGTTGTATGTGACCACCCTTCACCGTCCTACATTTGGTATCAGAGCATTCGAGGCTCTTGATATAAGATCTCACCATCTTAAGATCCCTCACACACACAAATACTCAACTTTTCAAATGGCAGCCATTTCCAAAACTGATATGGAAACTGGAACCATGAACAAATCCCCACCGATCACTCTTGAAGACTTTGATACCTGGTGCCTAAGAATGTAAGGTTTCATCGGGTCTCTAGACTCAAGAATGTTGGAGTCTGTTGAGAATGGACACATACCATACACCCTTATGCTACTGGTGGTGGTATGATCCCCAAGGCTGTGGCTGACTACTTAGATGAAGACAGAAAGATAGTAGAGATTGAATGGAAGGCCATGACAGCCTTTCAGACTGCCCTTCCTAACTTTGTGTACAGACGTTTCAAGAAATGCAAAACAACTAAGCAGCTATGGGATGCATTGACACTAATGTATGAGGGTTCCTCTTAAGCGAAGGAGAACAAGAAGGATCTCCTGAAGTAGCAGTTTGAAAACTCATCTTCAAAGCAGGTGAAACCATGACTTAACAATATTTCAGGTTTGTTGAGATAGTGGATACCCTAGTGGATGGAGGAGTTGCTCTTGAGAACAGAGACATTGTAAGGAAGTTCATGTTCTCACTTCCTAGGCAATGACATACTACTATGTGATTATCAAGAGGACTGAGAACCTAAAAACTCTTACTTTGACAGAGTTGTATGGGATTATCAGTGGCTACCAGATGGAGATGAACATGCAAGGCTTATCTGGCAACTCCAACAATCAAATGGGTCTAGCCCTTCATGTGGTTGAAAAGGATAGCATAGAACCCTAACATCATCTCATATGCTACCCTGACAACTCATCAAAGAGTCCTTTCATCGCCTTCCCTGAGACACCAAGGAATAACTACACTCAAGGAAGCCCATTTCAAGAGACAAGTTCTTCTCAAGCCTTTGTGTCTTCTGATGAAAGTTGTGGCAACTTTCTTTTCACCCTTGAAGACCTGACTGTATCCATCCAGATGATCTGGAGTACATGGAGATAGTCCAGCAGATGGCTCTTCTCACTCACAGAGCCAAGAAGTTCTACAAGCGAACTGGAAGGAAGTTCCCCAGCAATGCAACCAGTGGAAAGTTTGGGCTAGACAAAGGCAAAGTCAAGTGTTACAACTGTAACTTGATAGGCCACTTTGCTACGGAGTGTAAGGCACCAAGACCAAATGGTGGCCAAACACAGTCCAGACCAAACTACACTGACAACGCTCCCCAGAATGACAAGCCAAAGAAGCATGCTGCAGTTGCTGTTGAAGAAGGAGGCTTTGACTGGAGCTTTTAGGTGGAAGATGCTTCTCCAAACCAAGCACTTATGGCAGATCGTGATAAAGCTAAGCTATTGGAACATCTCTGTACCCCTGAATGCATTGCTAAAGTTAACAGGTATATGTCCTATAACTTAGAAGTGAGATCTGATCTTGAGTCCTTAAACATTCTAAAGGCTGATTTTAGAAAAACTGAAAATAAGTATAAACTAAAGATAGAGGGCTTAGAGAAAAACATTTCAATTTTGAAACATGAGCATACAAACTATAGGACGCAGATCAAGGATCTCATAACTAAGCTAACTGAATGCCAGGCTGAGCTTGTGATCAGCAAAGCCAAGGCACAAAAGTGTGTTCTTGACTAAGAGACCTTCAAAAACATGATATCATCATCCTTGCACAACAAGTGTGCTATAAAAACAAGCAGGGACTAGGATCAAATGAGATAGCTCCTCCACACACAATCTTGTCTGTAAGATCACCCAGGTATGGAACTTGCGAAGATGAGCTTCCTCTCATAGATCCTTTGAGTGAAGAGGATGATGAAGTGATAGTGAAGAATTCTCTGAGAAGAGTGAAGAGGAGGATTCTAAGAAGGGCCACTATCCTTCTGAGGAGAAGAAGAAGAAGATTGTGATGACCAAGTTAATAAGGAAGAACTTGATCAGAAAGAGCAAAAGGAGAGCTAGGAAGGCTCAAGAGATCAAGGATACTTATAACTCTAAGCAGAAACAAGTTTTTATCTCTGCAGGGTTTGAAGTAGTAAAGATTGAAGACATCAACCTCAACTCTTCTACTATGAGTTCTGGTTCATGTTCAAATCATCTCAGTACCAAGAAGAAGACTGATCTATTGTGTATCACTGCTACACAGCTTGGTCCATCAAACTCCAAGAATAGTTCCCAGCCCAAAAGGACTGTCTCAGCATCTGCAAAGATGAAAGGGAGAAGGGATGTGACCAAAGTCAGTCTTGTTCCCGGCAGAATGCTCTTGGGAAGGAGAAAATGGAGTGTGTTATGTATGAAAGTACTGCTCATCTTGCTAAGGATTGTCCATACAATCGTAAAGGTACTCTTCACATTACCAAGACAAGGACTTCCAAGAGTTCCAAGAAGATTCAAGTTTCAGAAGGAAAACCTGTTTTCTTCAGAAGCTCCAAAACTAAGAAGAAGGCAAGTGGAAATTGCCTTCGAAAGAAAAGTTGGTATCGGAAGGAAGGAATACTTCGAAGCACTGAAGTGTACTGCAGTGTTTGCAGAATCTTCTGAAGGTCCAGTCATCAAAACTTCCGAAGTCTTAAAAGCTTCCAAAGTATTGAAGGTCAAGTCCAAGCTTCGAAAAGTGGTGTGGAAGTCTAAGAAAGACCAAGTGACTAAAAATTCTCCATCAACAATAGCTCAAGATCCTCAAAGCACAATAATAGGATCTATTACTATTGCATTACCTTCTGTTTCTCTTAGTGAGCCCAAGACAAGTAAGGCTTGGGTTTCCATATGTAACTAATCATTTTCTTTGTGTAGGGACAACTCAAGACAAACAAGAATGTCTGGATCATTAACAGTGGCTGTTCTAGGCACATGACAGGCAATAGGTCACTACTCCAGAACTTTGAAAGGATTGATGGAGGGCCAGTTGCTTTTGGAGGAGATGAAGGTGGTTACATTTCTGGAAGGAGCAAGGTCATAAATGGTAAGCTCAACATTGAAAAGGTAAACTTTGTCAAGGAGCTTGGGTACAATCTTCTGAGTGTATCCCAATTTTGTGATCAGAGTCATAACATGCTTTTTAATGAGCATGAGTGCATTGTTCTCAAGCCCGGGGTGGTCATTCCTCATGAGCATATTCTACTTAGAGCCCCCAGGAAAAGGAATATGTACAAGATGGATTTGCAAAAAACATCTCCCTCTAGAAAACTTTCATGCTTTCTGTCTAAAGCCAATAGTGATGAGTCTTTCCTATGGCATAAAACAATGTCCATGTAAACTTTTAGAACATGAATAAACTGATTAAGAATGATTTGGTAACTGAAATGCTAAAGAAAGAGTTTACAAGTGATGACCATTGTATTGCATACCTGAAAAGGAAGCAACATAAGGTATCTCACAAGCCTAAGAAAGGAACTCCATCACTACACCCCTACACTTGTTACATATGGATCTCTTTGGCCCTACCAGTGTAATGAGTCTACGAAGGACCTCTTACTCTTTAGTGGTCACAGATGACTTTACAAGATTCACTTGGGTCTTTTTCCTTAGAACTAAGGATGAGACTCCTAAGATTCTGAAGAACTTCATCTTAAAGATTGAGAATCAATCTGATTACAAGGTCAAAATCATAAGATGCGATCAAGGAACTAAATTCAAGAACCAATCCTTGATTTATTTTTTGATAAAAAGGGTATTACTGAGAGGAGAAACAGGATAATGATTGAAGCTGCAAGAACCATGTTGTCTGACTCTAAGCAACCTATCACCTTCTGGAAGAGGCAGTCCACACTGCCTGCCATGTGTAGAACAGAGTTTTAGTAGTTAAGACTCATGGAAAGACTCCTTACGAACTTTGGCAAAAAGGAAACCTTTCATTGGTTTTCTCTGGTCATTTGGATGTCCTTGCACCATCTTGAATACCAAGGATCAAATTGTCAAATTTGCTGAGAAATTAGATGATGGACACTTCATTGGATACTCTTCCCAAGCTAAAGCTTACAGAGTATACAATCTTAGAACTAGAATTATTGAGGAGTCAGCCAATGTGACTTTCAATGAACACACACCCTGTGTGGCTGGTTCTGGTCCTGATTGGCTTTTTGATCTTGATTTAGTTATCAACTGTTTTAACAAATCTTGTGAGACTATTTTAGATCTATAGAAATCTTACCTATTGGTGATCCTGATCCAAGATTTGTGGTTAGAAGACCTTCAAGAAATAATCTTCAGCTCCAGTTGGAACTACTTCTGTAAATGAAGTTTCTATCAGCACCACAATGACAAACTCACCTCATACATCTGGTATGCCTTCAAATTCTAGCTCAAAGGCTGCATAACTAGATAAAGATACTTCAAATGCAGAAGACAATGATGGTAGTGGTGATAGTGATCAAGACTTTCTTAATGCTGATAACCACTCCATAGATGACAACATCAATGATGTCACACACTCCTTGGATAAATTTCTCTTGATAAGTGTGTTGATGTAGTGGGAGAAACATCTATGCAGATCTAAATTTCTCTAATTTAGATCTTTCTCAGCAACTTGTTATGATCCCTCAGCTAAGGATCCACAAGTCTCATCCTGCTACAAACGTCATTGGAGATGTTGTCTCTGGGTCAGAACAAGAGGACAAACCCATGAAGCAAATATTTTTCTTCACTATTGTTTCTTGTCCCAGATAGAGCCAAAGAAAGTTTAGGAGGCTCTAAATGATGGAAGTTGGGTTGAAGCTATGCAAGAAGAGCTGCTTCAATTCAAAAGATAGAAAGTTTGGAACCTTTGTCCTCTTCCTCATGGGAAGACTACCATTAGAACCAAATGGGTGTTTAGAAACAAGAAGGATGATAGAGGCTTTATCATCAAGAATAAAGCTAGGCTAGTTGTTCAGGGATACACACAAGAAGAAGTAATTGACTACACTGATGTCTTTGCCCCAGTAGCAAGACTGGGATCTCTTAGGATAGTCCTGGCATTTGCTGCATCCAAGAACTTCAAGGTCTATCAACTTGATGTGAAGTGTGCTTTTCTTTAGGGAGTGATTGATGAAGAGGTGTATGTCAAACAACCATCTAGTTTTCTAGATCCTGATAATCCTGATTATGTCTGCAAACTTGACAAAGCTCTTTATGGGCTGCATCAGGAACTCAAGAAGTGGTATGAGACTCTATCTTAGTATCTTCGCAAACATGGATACATGAGGGGTACTATAGATGGAACTCTCTTTATTAAAGGATAGAGAAATGACTTATTACTAGTTCAAGTGATTGTGGATGAAATCATCTTTTGTTTAATTAATCCAAAGCTCTACAAAGACTTTGAGAAGCTGATGAAGGACAGATTTGAAATGAGTGCCATGGGGGAACTCAATTTCTTTCTGGGAATGCAAGTGAAGTAAGTTGAAGATGGCATTTTCATTAGTCAGTCAAAGTATGTTCAGGACATACTTAAAAGGTTCAACATGACTGATTTTAAGATTTCTAAGACACCCATAGCTAGGAATCACTCGCTTGGACCTGATCTTGAGGGGGAGTGTGTAGATAAACATCTATACAGGGCTATGATTGGGTCTCTTATGTATCTTACTGTTAGAAGGCTTGATATCATGTTTTCCACATGTATTTGTGCAAGATATCAAGCCAACCCTAAGATGTCTCACCTTAACACTGTTAAAAGGATTCTAAGATACCTCAAAGGTGCTTCAACACTTGGTCTGTGGTATTTTAAGAATTACGACTTTAATCTTTATGCATATACAAATAGTGATTATGGTGGTTGCAACATGACTGCAAAGTCTACATCTAGGGGATGTCAATTTCTTAGTGGAAGGGTTGTCTCATGGCAATGCAAGAAACAATTATGTGTCTCTGCATGAACTGTTGAAGCTGAATACATTGCTATTGCAAGCTGTTATGATCAAGTGCTTTGGATTCAGAATCAGATACTAGACTATGGGTTAAACTTGAAGGAGACTCCCATTCACATAGACAACAACAGTGCTATCTTAATCATAGAGAATCTTGTGCAGCACTCAAGGACCAAACACATCAACATCAGGTATCATTTAATAATTTAATAAGAGATAATTATGAAAAAGGATCCCAAATGAACAATATACTGATCTGTATACAAAAGCTTTTGATGAGAAGATATTTAAATATCGTGTATCAGCTATTGGGATGATAAATTTTGAGTAGGTTTTTTTTTAAAACTAATTCTTATTATTTCTTAAAATGTCTGTGTCCTAAGTTGTCTAGTTCATCACTTCCATAAGCTCTTGTTTTCTTGGATTAAAATCTTTTTGAGGACTTTCCTTAGATTTCTGAAAATTTTGATCCTTTGGAAGATATGCTTTTATATTCTGAAGAAAGTCATGCCTTCAAAACAAATAACTGTCTAAGAAATTTACCTTCGGAAGAAATTTCTAAAATATCTTCCGAAGCTTAAATACTTGTCTCAGACACTTATATAATATCAAGGACCATTTTCTTTGGAAGCAAATTAACTCTTGAAAGCTTTGTTCATCTGGAACAAAGCAGTCAAGTCTTAACTTTTATTCCGAAAGAAAAATTTTCACAACTCTTTAGGAAAATCTTCCAAAGTCATTTTAGCTTCGGAAGGTTTTTCATTAAAACTTCCGAAGATAATTTACCTACGGAAGCTTTTTGACTTCCAAGAAAACTACTTTTTGAGCAAAAGTAAACTACTTTTTTAGAGGTGGGACTGACATTAGGATTTCAAAGTTTATCCTCTTTCATTAAACTTTATCTGAAATCCTTTTTCACATATAAACCCAACGGTTTTCCCCTCTTTCTATCTTCTTTCCTCTAAATCTAAAACCCTAAATTTCTTTCTGAAATCACTTTCTTTCATCTTTCTTCATCCTTAAGCTCTCTCCAAATGGCCAACCCTTATCACAGAAATGACCTGAACTTTACCATGTAGTTATACATGCAACATAATCAGGTTGCTCTGTTAAGCTCTGAGAAAGATCCTCATTTCTCAGAGGATTGCCATTTCTTAGCTCTGTCGAACTACTTCACCTCCCTAACCATTGATCCACCACTTTATGAGGATCATTTGCTAGAATTATAGAAGACCTGCCAAGAGGTCATAATGGATAGGGAGAAGGAATTGTCTGCCACAGTGCAGGGGAGAACATTCTTCATCACTCTGGCCATTAGCAACATGCTTCTTCAACCGGATGATGAAGAAGGTGAGGTGTTCTTACCAAAGGAAGTTGTAATTCATTCCTTTGAGCAGATGGATTATGAGGGAGACTACTCTATCAAGAACCTTTAGGAAAGGGAAGTTCTCATCCCAATGGAAATTCCTGCTCCATGTGGATATCCATAGCTTATCAAACAAGCATGTTGGATAGGACTAGATTCCTGAAGATCTCTCCTTCATTGTCCATGGGATGGTTCAGGGAGTCAAGTTCAGGTATTCTCAGTTTGTTTATACTAATCTGCTTGCAAACTTGGACTCCTTAGAGGATTACATGTTCCCTAGATATATTCAATACATTCTTAACTATGAACTAGGCTCACAGTTAACGGGAACAGGTAATATTCTTAAAATAGGACAGATGAAGCCCAGCATCTTTACAATCTTGAGAAAGCCGACTGTTGGCTTCTCTAGGGTAGAAACAGTCCTGGTCCCAAAAATGTTAGAGCTCATTGCTCAAGGTGACAACTTAGCAGCACCAGCTAATGTTGAACCCACACCTTCTATATCCTAACCACCTCAACAGCCACAAATCACCCTCACCTACCAAAGAAAATACAAACGAACCCCTACTCAGGCTATTCAGTCTATGCAGGCCCCTATACACTCACTCACACAGGAAGAAGTGGACACTAGAGCTCCCAATTCTCCGGAGGAGCATAGCACTCCCATTTCTTCAATGATCAGTGTTGAGGTTCCTCATGCTCAGCCTGATGAGCTCATAAGCCAAACTACCTTAAGCCATCACTCTAAGTGTCAACACTCAAGTGATCAACCTTCAGGAGACAGTTACCATCCCCAGCCTTTAGATCTAAACCAGCTAATCCCTAATCTTGACTTTTATACTGATGAAGATCTAGGTTTCAGTGAGTATCACGACTCTTAATTCTTTTCCCCTACTCAAAGAGAGATGAATGCTCCTGAGTCTCCTATTTCTATCCCACATCTATCACCTACTATAGAGGTTGACACTTTTAAACCTATTTAGGTGTCCATATGAAGAGGCTCTTACTTTTGAAAGTGATTCAATCATTAAGACCTCAACCATGACAACTCAACCCATTAACATCTCAACTGAGTCTGCCAATGAGTAGAGGAAATCCAGTAGCTAAGAACCTCAAGCTGGTGGTAAGAGAGAGGACTCTGGTCCAATCATCTCATCCCCCAATGATTCTTCTGATGAAGATGAGGGGAATCTAAGACTAAAGATACAAAAACTGTCTAAAACATGCACCTATTTAGTCTCTAACGTTAGTCACCTTGAATCTCAAGTGATTACCTTGCAAAACAGGGTCAATGATCAGCAACTTGAGATTTCATATCTTAAGGACAAACTAGCTGGGAGACCTTTAAGAAGAGCTCAACTAGGAATACAAGAACCTATGGATATGATTGACCTAACTCCTAGCTCAGCTATGCAAGTGGGTGATGCTACCAAAAAGGGGGAGAAAGTCATTACAATCACAGAACCTGGGAGTTTTTCAAAGAGTATGGACTTTGAAGACTCACCATCCTCACTTGAATTGTGCATACTCGGAAACTTTCTCAAATGCATATTGATATGGACTCTATAGACTCCTTAATATAGAGTCTATTTGTTGGAGGTATACCAAAGGCTATGTCATCTCCACCATCTTCAAATCACATCATTAGGTAGAGGTATGACAACAATAAAAGAGCCCTTATCATTCTTAGAGTTCAAGGGCAACAAGAGATATTCAATTTTCACACATTGAACTTCTATGGAAGTCTGGATCTAGTCAACATGCCACTTGTCAATCCAAGCCAATCAAGAAAAGCTAACAGGATGGCTCAAAGAATCCAGGATAGGATTATTGCAGAGTTTAGCTTTAGAAGAAAGCTAAGGCAATCAAGCAATGCCATCGGTCAACTAGATGTTGAGGCAGACCCTAAGATTAGTTTGATAGGGGAAACCTTGACTGAAGGCCTAGTGGCAGAACCAGAGAGCCCTGTCCCATCAACATCAATTGCTGTAGAGATCCATGCCCTTTTTGAGACACCTACCGGTGAAGGTGCTTCTCAATCTCTCTCTGGCCAGAGCTCAGAAGCTACATCAAGAAATGAAGGCCAAAGCTATCTCCACCCTAAGTCACAAAGGTCTGTGAGTGACAAAGGGAAAAGAAAGATGACATCTGAGGAGATTGAGGAGGAGGAGAGAGAGAGGAAAAGGAATCTTAGGGGAGAAAGTCCTCTTCTGGGTCTGCAAGAATTATCGAAAGTGCAATTAGGGCTGCCCCCAAACCAAACACTCAGGATGATGAGTTGAGGGCAGTTAGGATCAACTACCTGCAAACCAGGAACTATGACATTGACAATGTCATTTCTCTCCCCTTGGAGGAACTAAATGAATTGATTGACATGGAATGGTCAAAGGAGAAGAAAGAGGAAGAAGATGCAGAGCTACTGGTACAAATCAAAGAAGACAGAAGAAAGAAAAGATTGTACAAGCATGTGCCTACTCTCTCCCCAGTTCAAGAATGTATTGTATATGAGGATGTCGTTCAACAAGAACCTTGGTAGATAAAAAAACAAAGACATGAAGATAGGAAGACAAGATCAAGATGAACAACTACCTAAGTGCCACAGGCCCCTATCAGGCAGAAGCATTTCTTCCCTAATCCTATGACTATGTTGAGTTTGAGTATCTCAAACAACTTGAACTTGAGATAGTCAAGAAAGAAAGACAACCAAAAGAAAGCTAAGGGAAGAAGCTGCTAAGTTAAGAGCCATCATCTAGAAGAGCATGAAGAAGTCTGCAGACAGGCAGAGGATTATGAGCTTCTTGAAGCTGTATGGATTCTCTTGAAGGAGACTTGGCCCCATGTCTCTATCCACTATGGATGAGCATTTCAGGGTGATCAAGCAGAATATAAGGAGTGGAGAGCTGATTGACTTACACTCCCCTCCAAGTCAAGCTCCACCCAAAGTGGAGGTTAAGGTTGAACAACAAAAGACAAGACAACCTGGACCTCCTGCTGAATCTCAGCAAGCTTCATCTTCTGATCCACAGTAGGGTCAACCTCCTTCTCCTTCTGAACCTATGAGGGAGGAAAACCCAACTAAGAAAGACATTGAAGATCAATTAGGTGCTGTAGGCCAGTCTTCTCAGTTAAAAATAACAAAGAGAAAGAAAAGGATAGCTTCAAAGCCAAGCCAAAAAAGAATAAAGTTGCATCCTTTTCTGAACCTCAGGATGAGTCAGAACATCCTGAGGGTGTGCAACCAGAGGATGCTCCATTAACTACCAATCAAGTAGCTCCTCTAGCATCAGGAAGACCCATCTTGTCCTGGACATACACACAAAACCGGAAAGATGGCATGTCATTAGAGATCAAGGCATTGAGGATGTCTACCATGGAAAGAGATGTTCAATCTGCCTCTACATGATCTCTTTGACATGAGAAGACACTTTGAAAGTCTAAGGATCCTGATCATCTCATGAAGAAGGGGTTGGAATTATCATGATGAGGACTATTGATATATAAAGTCTTAAAGTTGTTTTGGAATTATCAGCTGAAGCAACCAAACAGTCAAAGTCTTTCTGCATGCATGCACACAAATACAGAAGAAGAATGCTTCAGAAGTTTCACACAAGCAACAAAAATATTCTAAGTGTGAAATCTTCCTAAGCCAAGACCAATATCTTCCGAAGTCAAAGATGAAGTCTTCCGAAGCTTTAGAGACAAAGTCTTCCAAAGCTCAACACTTGAAGATAGATTTCATCCAAAGATATTTAACAACATGCTTTATCTGATGTACTTTTCCATAAAGCTGGACCCCTTTCCGCTACAACTCTGATAAAGTCACCAACTTACGTGAGTTGGTGAGAAGGTCAATGCTTTTGGTAACTGTACATTGAGGTCTTGAGTCTGTAACTTCCTACTTCATGTACTTTATCCTTTTTGTAATAGATAAGGATGTGAGCTATGGCATGTCATAGTCACAAAGTCAAAAAGCAAATCTGCCTTTTGACTCTACAATTGATTTTGTGTGGTGTCTAGTCAATTGTATCCAGCGGGCCTTCAAAGTATGACTGTCTGTAGGATGTAGTATAAGTATCTCATGTTCTTGTAACATTCCTTTATGCTTTGTAACACTTGTAATAGAACATTGAGAAGGCAATACTACAATCTTGAAACCATCTCCTTGTGTATCTTGCTCTTTTTTTCTGTCTCTTATTACTTTTGTTCTTAGTGTCTTTACTTATGGGTAATCTAGTTCACTATTTGATTAAGTTAAGTTACTCTCCTCTTTGTGTTGTTGTGTTGTAAATGACCACCGTTCACCGGTCCTGCAATCCTTTCAACCCCATTAGTTGATTTACTTTTAGTTTAGCCTGATATCTGGAACAGAGACATGTGGCATACATAATATCAGGACGAGAGGCTGTGAGGTACATTAAAGATCTGATCATTCCTCTCTACCAGATCACTGTTTTTGTCGGGTGCCACATCGTGGTTCGTGGCAAGTGGAGTTCCGGTAGCCGTTGCATTCTCCATGTCGAATCGACTAAGGATATCTCCTACATATTTGGACTGATGCAGGAAGATGCCTTTTGGTGTCTGATACACCTGCAACTCAAGAAAGAACTTCATCTCTCCGATAGCACTCATCTCGAACTCAACTTTCATCATAGATTCGAATTCCTTACACAAGGCTTCATTTTTGGAGCCGAAGATGATGTCATCCACATATATCTGTATCAGTAGTAAATCATCATCTTTCTCTTTGATGAACAACGTGTAGTCAATCACTCCTCTGCAAAAACCATGTTTCAGCAGACGAGTAGAGAGTTTCTCATACCAGGCTCATGGAGCTTGATGAAGCCCATAAAGAGCCTTCTCCAGTTTATAAACTCTATCGTGATGATAAGGATCCTTAAGTCCTTCAGGATGACTAGCTTACACTGTTTCATGAATTTCACCATGAAGAAAAGCACTTTTCACATCCAATTGATAAACTTTAATCTTCATGTAGGATGCATAGGTTAAGAAAATACGAATTGCTTCCATCCTTGCCACCAGTGCAAACACTTCATTGAAGTCAATGCCTTCTACTTGTCTAACTCTTGAACGACAAACCGAGTCTTGTTTCTGATTATGACTCCTTGGTCATCTCTCTTACACTTAAGAACCCATTTAATGCCAATCACCTTTGCACCTTTTGGTCTATCCACAAGAGTCCATACTCCTAACTTCTTGAACTGAAGGAGTTCTTCTTGCATAGCACTAACCCATGCATCATCGTTTAAGGCTTCCCTTACATATTCTGGCTCAAATTGAGACACAAAACATCAATAGGCACCATCGTGTTGGTAACCTTTTTCCATGACTGCGACATAATAGCTGAGTATATAGCTAATTTCGTGTTTGGACTCCTAATAGAACATCCCCAATGATGTTGTCCAAGGGATGATGCACATTAATTTGAGATCCGAGAGTGATGGGAACAACTACTTCAGTATCCAGATTTTGAATCCCAAGTTCACTATCTATGGTTGTTGGAGTATGAGGTTCAGATATGTTAGTGGCATCAAGATCAGATGCTTTGTGTACTTTCATTGGGGGAACCTGTTCCTCCTGGTCCACATTTACAGCATCAACTGCTTCATCATCAGAGGACGAATCACTTACCTCAAGCTCTCCCCCTAAAGGGCTGGAAGTATCATCTAATGGAGCCGATGATGTCGAGTGTGGTGGTGGAGTGTTCAGAACATCGTAAATCATTGTAGCCGATAACTCATCATCAGGATGAGAAGGAGGTAGCTTGAAGAACTTAAAAAATCTATCATAGTCAGAGAAGAAGGAAGGTCCTTTTCCAGCAAGGGGGTGGTGTAGCTTTGGACATCAACATTGCACCACACTTCTACCTCACCCATTGAGTTATTATAAACTCTCTTGTCTGGTATACTGTATCCAAGAAAGATACCTTCTTTTGCCTTCTCACAAAACTTCCCAGTTTGAGTCTTCTTTAATAGCATGCACGGTGCTCCAAATGGTTCGAGATACTCCAAGTTTGGTTTGCGTCGTTGGAGTAGTTCAAAACATGTTTTTCCATGACGTTTGACCACTAAGACTCGATTGAGAGTGTAGCATGCATTAGCCACTGCCTCATTCGAGAATTGAATAGGTAGTTTAGAATTGGCTAACATTGTCCTTGTTGTCTCTATCAAGCTCTGATTCTTTCTTTCAGCAACCCTATTCATCTGTGGAGTGTAGGAAGAAGTAAACTGATGAACAATTCCTTTCTCTCGACAGAATGCCTCCATCCCCTAATTCTTTAACTCTGTTCTGTTGTCTGATTGAATCTTTCTTACTTTCAGCTTGTAGAGTGATTCCAAAGTAGTTACTAGATGCTTGAATAATTCAAATGTCTTTGATTTGGATTTAAAAAACATCACCCAAGAAAATCTTGAGTAATCATCAGTTACTACAAAGCAGTATAGATCTCCAGCAATGCTCTTTGTGCCGACTGGGCCAAACAGATCCATGTGTAGAAGCTCAAGAGGAATATTGACAGATAACTTTCTTTGCCTTGTGAGACTTCTTCGTCCGTTTCCCTTTCTTATATGCTACGCAAAAATCTGGGAGTTGGAAATTCTTGACAGTAACTCCATTCACTAAATCATTCTGCACCAGATGATTCATCTTCCTAGGATTAATGTGACCCATTCTCCTATGCCAGGAGACTGAATCCTTCTCTTTTGCCTTTGACAAGACGCATTGGAGAGTGGTCTCAGTTGTGGAGGCTTTTGATAGATCCAAGACAAACAAATAGTTATATCTTGAAGCTGACATTAGAACTTTATCCTCCTCGATAACATAATCCTTCTTTAACATGTAGCACTTCTTGTTTTCAAACACAACTTTGAATCCTTTATCACAGATCTGGGAGATAGAAAGCAAGTTGTTTTGTAGTTGTTGAACGTCGTTGACCTTGTCAAACTTCACTTTCTCGTTTCCTACTTCACCTTGAGCGGTGATGTAACCTCATTTATTCCCAGTGAATGATACCTATCCCCCTTTAATTTGTTTGACGCTGAAAAGGAGAGATGAATTTCCTGTCATATGCCTAGACGCCCCACTATCAATAATCCAGGTATTAGTGATAGCGTTGTAGCGGACACCCTACTCATTCAAAGAAATTGATTAGTTTAGATTTGGGACCCAAGCCTTAACTGGCTTGGGTGACCCAGAGTAATTACACATCATGAACTCAACTCACTGTCCTTCAGAGAATAAGGGTACATCCTTCTTTTTCTAGTTCTCACAATCAGACATATTACTTGATTTTATCTTCCATAAACCAGTTTTGTGTAAGACATGTTTGTGGTAAATAGACGACTGGCTTATGGTTTGAATTTTAGGTTCACTAATACTTTTAGTTGGAGTATTAGATCTAATTTTAGAAAATCTTGGTTTATCATCAAAAAGTTCAATTTTCATTTGGGTGTCTGATAATAAGGACAATTAGGAGAGATATGTCCTTGTTTTCCACAATTGTAGCATGATCTCCTTTCTACAGATTAAGGAAAATTTTGATGTGGGGTTGAGTTTGGTAGGGATTTGAGATGTGTCCGGTTGGGTTGTTTCACTTCTCTTTTAGATGTTTCACCTTCTTTAACAAAATTAATTGTTTTAATATTTTGAACATCTTTCACTTTCATTTTATTTGGACTTTTATGATTAACACGTTTATGGTTAATTGGATTAGTCATTTTGGGTTTTGAAATAGACTTTTATGAACCTGACCCTAAATTAACCTTTTCAATTTTATCATCCAAATTTTCAAGAGGCATGTTCTTCTCTTTTGATTTCAAAGTAGAATCCTTCTGTTTAGTGACAGATTTCATGGGTTTACCCATAGAATCGGGATCACTAACCAGAGGAGTAGACACCACATGATCATTTAATGGGTTTTATTTATTGGTCTACATTTAGTGTTCAAAAGGATTGCATGTGGTGGCGGTACTACCTTATAACCCAGACCTTCCCTATTATTTTGTTCTTTCACTAAGTTTTGAACTATGTGAGAAGAACTAGCCAAACAGTGTAGTATTTGTTTTAATGATTCAACCTCGACTTCCAAAACTACTTTTTCCTTTTTTGTTTCCTCCAAAGAGTTTTAATAAAACTTGATGTGCACTCATTTTGTTTTAAAACCCGATTTGCTTCAGTGTAGAGTTGTACATCATTTACTAGATTAGCATTAAGTTCTAATAACCTAGCAATTTTAGATCAATG
The DNA here is from genome assembly GCA_025506515.1 of Flaveria trinervia. Classification (NCBI taxonomy): domain Eukaryota; kingdom Viridiplantae; phylum Streptophyta; class Magnoliopsida; order Asterales; family Asteraceae; genus Flaveria; species Flaveria trinervia. Next base: position 26,533,919 of record CM046449.1, on the reverse strand, counting down.
CTTTACTTAAATTTGTCACAATCAGTACAAGCATGTTTTTCAAATAATTAGTCTTTAGAACTTACATGTTAGGAATCATAGGAATCAGCCATCAAAGCAGTGTCAGACTTTTCGGGGACTGGAGATATTGAATTTTTAGCTCTAAGCTCTTCACCAACTAGATGATCAACAACTTCCATAGCTTCTTCGATATCTAAAAGTTGCTCAGCTATGATGCCTCCTTCACTTGCAGATCCATCATCCAATGCATCAACGAAAGCAATGTTTAGATCACCCTCAGAAACAAATCGGAAAGACCAGTCTTGACCTTCATCACCTTGAGCAGTCAAAGCCTTTGTCTCTTTACTTGAAGATGAAGTTCCAATCTTATCCTTGTCTTGACAGTTGAATGTAGGAAACGGATTTCCATTTCCTGTTTTCTTGGGCTTTACACACTCACGTTTAAACTGCCCTTTTTCACCATAGTTAAAGCACGTGACTTTGGCTTTGTGAAATCCAAAAGTCGTATCTTTAGTGGCAACTAGATTTTGTCCTGTCCTTTTCACAAACTTCTTTGCTCTTCTGATAGCACTAGCCAAGGCCCACATTATATCCATTCTTTCTATCTCAGTTTCATCAACTTGCTCATAGTCCTCATCAGCAAGATGACAATTTCCAATCTTACCAACAACTAAACCATCATAAGATTATACAACAGTCGCTAGAAGGTCCATGTGCTCCTTAGCAACTTCCACTGTGACATTTCCGAGATTCTCGGTCTTCAACTTTGTAGTATTCACCTTAGGAACTATGTATTGGGTTCTAGATGACCCTGAAGTTTCGGTTCCTGATACATTGCTTTGGGAAGATGCAAAAGAGCTAGAAACAAACGCCGTTTGTCACGGTGCTCCTAAAACAGCTGGAGTTGGAACTGAATTGTATAGTGAAGGATTCTAAACATAGGATCCTTTCTTTGACTTGTATTTCATACTTCGTTCTTCCTCCCTTAACTTCAAGATGAAATCATTTATGTCTAAAGTAGCAAGAATTTCGTTTTGTCTCAAATTTGACATAAATGGATCCCATTAATCTGGCAGACCATCAGCAAAGCTAGAGACTTTATCATCCATGGATGTGGTCACACCATGAGTGTGCAACTCACTTATCAGATAACAGAATCGATCAATGATATCAACTAAGCTTTCATTCCCAATTGAAGAAAAATTATCAAACTCTTTTATAAGAGCTTTTGCCTTTAGTGCTTTTAGAGTTGCATTTCCATCATATCTCTTTTCCAATGCCTCCTATAACTTCTTAGTCTGCTTGTTCTCGGAGAAATGATGAAAGATGTCCTTAGGTATAGACTGAGTCAACAAGCATATACTTTCTTTTCAACATTAAACAGAATCTTCTGGGCTTCGCTTATTCCTCCCAAGGTCAACTTGACTCCATTAGCACTGACTGGTACCATGTGACCAATCTCAATGGATGTCCAAAGATTTGGGCCAACTCTGTTTAAGTAGATTTCAAACCGATGTTTCCACTATGGGTATTCATCCAACGTTAACAACTTTGGTGGTTTGTTATGGTTTCCAATCTCATTCTCCAGAAGTAGAAGGTTCTGGATGCGTGAATCCTTTCTAGTAGTAAATGCAGCAAATTGGTCTTCCATTGCTTTAAACTTGGTAAACTTAGAAACAGGACAGTTTCACTCGTGTGAATGGGCTATGTGTATGGGTCAAAGTTTATATTGTGTAAGTTTTTCAAAAAGGTTTTAAATGCAAGTTTTCTCATGGTTTGAATGTACAACAGAAGGGTGAGAAGATTGACATTTTCAGTGATAAGCATGATTAACAAGGCAATTGGAATCAACCAACTGGAGTTGTTCAGTTGTGCGAATGAGAGATGCGACTAGTTCAGTCAGGCGAATGGAGTATACGAATGAGTTCAATTGTACAAATGGAGAAATCGTGCGACCGAAGGCTGCTGTGTTTGTAAAATCGAATGACACTTTGACATAAAATATGAGTTTTCAAGAAACCCTAATCTGCCATTTGATGAAAAAACGAAACTTTAACACATGCAAACGTCAAAAACACCTTTTGAAGCAGAAACGGTGATTCTTTTGATTTAAAACTTGAGTTTTAACACAAAAAACCAACTAAATCCATGCAAATTCACGTGCCAAAGCTCTAATACCACTTGTTAGGACTGTGTATGTACGGAGTACTAACGGATTCTGTGTGAGACCAGATCAAATAATGCGGAATCCTATTCGATTGGCAATCCAATCAGTGAGAACGCTAACCCGATTGATCTAACGACGAAACAAACATTAAGAATGAGTAGAAATCGATCAAGAACGAACTATGAAGTTGGATATGACTTATACTTAACACAAAAATAATATGAAATAATCAAAGATAAAATAAAAATCAAACTATCATATTTCATTGAATAACTACATTACACATGTGTAAGAAATGAAAGACTTTTACATGAAGAACATAAACTAGGAACATAATGTATCAACACTAAGCTGTTTGTTTTGCTTTTTATTCATTTTATTGAAAAATAAATTTGTTGTGTCATGATTGTTTCTTCCACAAATTGAATGATAATTATGAAAATGACTTGTTTATGTATTGTGATTGTTCATGTCACAGTATTTGTAATACTTATTGTATTTGCACTTTTCTATGCTATAGGTGTATTAATCACACCACTCAAATTAAGGAAAATTTGTAATACTTTGTTTGTTAAAAACTTTTGATGTTGGTTGCTTGGGCTGAAATGGGGCTTTTTCCTTCCCTTTATTTGGTATTTTGAGAGGGACAGTGGAAGACTCAGCCTTTCTTTCACCAAAGCAGATATTAAATACTTGCTTTTGCTTTGCTTGTTTGGGTGTTGTATGAACCACACTTGAAACTTGTCAATTTCAGTAGTTAGTTGATCAAACTTATTATATAGGAGATCTTCATCATCCTCATTTGTGGCATTACTATCAAAATTATTGCTTTCCCTTTAATAAAAATCTATTGATTTATTTTGTGGTGGTGCTTGAATTCTAACAAATTTAATCAGAGGATATTTCAATAGTAATGATGATTTAGATGATGATGATGATGATGATGGTTTGAAATCATCTTATCCTGTCATGAGGATCGTGTGATTGATTCCCCATGTTTGTTGGTCATTGATTCAAATAGTGGGATATAGTTGTCATTGTAAGGTGGGTTAACCTTATTATATCCTAGACCTGAAGGGTTTTTAAACACCCTTTATTGAGCAAAAAGTTCTTCAAACTTCTTATTGCTCACCTGAAACTTTTGAAGTTTCACTTCAGTTCAACTTGCATTGTTTTAGATTGAGTTAGAGATTTAGAGAGTTTTTTAACTTGAGCTGCTAGTGTTAGTTTTTCAGATATAAGTTTGTCCAAATCATTTTGAAGTGACAAAATTTTGATCTCATATTGTTTTTGCTCAGATTTTAAACCATCATTCAATATGTTTGTTTCAATAACTTTCTTTGAAAGTTGGTCTGCATGCTCTCTGTATATTGTGACTTCATCTATGCATGCTTTAGAACAGAGATTTGTCTTTACCTCTTTCAAGATTTTAGCCAGTTATCCTCAACCTGTGCCATAAGGGCATGGTCAAAAGATTATAACTCTGCCTCGTACATTCTCTAGTCATATTCTCCATCCTGTTTTATTATCATTGTTAAGGACTAGGAGTGTTGATTTGTGATGTATTGTGTTGGTGTTAGTACTGATGGGATGTGGAACTTGTATATTTGTTTGATAACTACTTAATGTTAGTATTTTTTGATTAAATTATGTTTTTGAACATTTTTTGAATGTATAATGTAGAAAAGGTTATTTGTGTCAATTTAAAGGTCAAAATGGATGTTATGAAGCTAATGAACCATAGAGATCATTGTATTGATTGTGAGGATCAAATATCAGTTATATGATTTGAGCCAAAGATTTGATACCACCTGATGGATTCTAATTTTTGAACATTTGGAAAGAACAAAGTTGATGAATCCCTCAAGGACCTCTTCAATCTCTTAACAATAACAATAGATTGTTATGAACCAATACTCCGATAATCATAGTACGGATACCCATGATTATTGATATGATCTCTATGTTTGTGTATGATTGTGTGTTTATGTGTTTGAATGATATGAGTGATAATTATTCTGTTGGACCAAAAGAACCAATGAGCCTGATCAGAAAAACCTCTAAGTCCCACAGACATTACAACTGCTGAAGAAGATCACAACAGCTGAAGACATTAGCTGATTGCAAGGTCTGAAGACATAGTCTGAAGACAAGATCTGAAGATTTCTACTAAAGACAAAGTCTGAAAGTAAAGTACTGAAGACGAAATCTGAAGCTATCAGCTGAAGACAACGTCTGAAGTAAAAGTCTGAAGAACAAAGACTGAAGATAAAGACTGAAGACCAGAGTGATCAGTAGTTGTCACAACAGCTAAAGTTATTAACTTCAGTAGTTGTGATGGTTTTCCTTTTTAGTACTTGTAATTTACCTTTTAAGTAGTTTATAGTTTTAGTAGTTTTAGTTCAGTAGTTTTATGTTTTTGTACTTAGCATTCTCTAAGATGTGATCAGTTGTTGAGAACATTCTCAGTAATTTGCATAGTTTCAGTTGTTTGTATAATTCTGTTAGATGTCACTATTAGTGACATCAGCAGACGTCACATTCCTTATATAAGGAATGTTGACCTAATTGTAACGTGTGACATTCAGCCACCATGAAAGTATTTGAATGAAATATTCCTTTTGCAGAATTCTCTCTCTATAACGGTGTGCTTTTCTATTGAATATCAATTGAGTTCTTGCTAAATTGTCTAATTCATTGTTCGAATTTCCGCTGCAATCCACTCTAATTGATCAAACTTAGATCACTGATCCTAACAAATGGTATCAGAGCTAGTTAATCATTGATCGATTTAACAATTGATCATTGAAACTGCTATTTCGATATCTAAGTTTGATCGAATTAGTATATTTGCAAGAATTGGTTATAGAGATTGAATTTATGCTGCTTTCGGTTATTTGCTTTGAGATTTCTCTTGGTTCATATTGAGTTTGTTGTGTTTTGTGCTAAATCAGTTAAAACTTAATTGAATTTGATTGAATCTGAGAATGACTACTCCTCCTAATGACCCTCACAGTACTAGTTCCTCAACCAAGCCTCCGATGCTGGTTAGGACTGAGTATAACATATGGCAACGAAGAACGCTCCATCACCTGTCTGTTAACAGTTCAGGTTGTTGGACATCTGTGGTACATGGTCCACAAAAGCCTATGGTGAACAATCTGGAAACCAACCAAATGGTTCCGAAGAAGAAGGAACAATACTCAGATGAGGATCGAAAACTGTTTGAGATTGATGCTAAAGCACATGGAATTCTGGCCATGGCACTGCCGAATGAAATCTATTCTGGGCTTATGCATCATGAAACTGCTCATGACCTCTGAATGCATTGAAAGAACAATTTGGTGGAACAGATGAGGTCTTAGCAAACAACAGAGAAATCCTTGCCCAACAATATGAGACATTCTCTCATAGGAAGGGTGAGACACTGACTCAACAGTTTGAGCGTTTTTCCTGTTTGATCTCTGAGCTGAAAATGGTCAAACATGAATACACTAATAGCCAGATGAACAAAAGATTCCTCAGATCACTGCCTGAGAGATAGGACACATATACCATTGTCCTATGCTCTAGTGCAAATCTGGATAGCCTATCTCTTACCCAACTCCATGGGAAACTGCTTACATTTGAAAGAGAGATAGAGCAGAAAAGGAAACTGGCCTCATCAGGAAAGCTCACTGATGACTTTGTACCAGGGAACACTACCTTGGTTGGTCATGAGTCAGAATATGATGCATCTGAAAGCAATTATGATGAGCATATAGATTTCTCTTCAAACAGTTCTGATCATGCATTTGTTAGTGTTGATAGTCAGTCAGGCTATAATAGTCACAATTTGTGCTTCATTATGGATGATTTGAAAGGTATTGCTGATGATGACCTAGAAGAGATGGATATTCTAAGCGAAATGGCCTTGATTAATATCAGATCTCAAAAGTTCTACAAGAGAACTGGCAGGAAATTTCCAGGACTCTCTGGCAAAACCAAAGTTGGTTTTGACAAGAGTAAGTTGAGGTGTCACAAATGCCACAGGCTTGGGAACTTTGCAAGAGAGTGTAGATCAACTGGATCTACCTCCTTTGCATCCTTTGTGACTTTTCCAAGCAATAGTTCACAAAACAGAGGGCAACATCCTTCTAGTTCTGGTCATCACTCACAACCTATATCTCCTGCATATTTTGTCCCTCAGGGTCCAATGCCATATCCATATCCCTGCTATTATATGCCACAGCCAAATCAAGTTCAAGTTCCTATTGCACAACAACCTCAAGCCTTACCTGAGCCTCAACCATCTCAACCATCTTAATCACAACCTTATCACAGCTTCTTCACCCCTGGTGCTATTGACTGGAGCAGTCTACCAGATGATCTTTCTGGTAATGAGCAATTATTTGCTAGTGATGGTCAACATGGTGGTAAACATCCTTTTGGGAATCTTGCTCTAATGGCCCTGGAGTCTACTGAGGGTTCATGCTCCAATTCATTTTCATCACAAGTAACCCAGGTATCCCCTGAGGCTAAAGCCAAGCTATGTTCTGAATCTTGCATAACTGCATTTATCTCTATAAGAGAGGCAAATGTAGCTTTAATAAATCAAAATCTTAAGCTTGAGCAAACCCTTTCCAAAAGAAAAGCTGAGTATGAGTCTGTCCTTAAAGATAGATGATGAGATTTATAAGCTTAAATGCCAATAAATGATGAAAAGGCTAATCTAGAGGTCATTCTTGAGAACCACAGAGATCTCAAAGAAACACTTGCAGCTACCCAAGTTGAGTGTGACTGTTGGGTGTCATCGTGCAAGGGATTTGAAATGCTTCTCAGCAAGCAAACAACTTTGAATATGAAGTTTGGAATAGGTTACAATCACATTGCACCACCTACAGATTTTACTCCAAAATCAATAGTAAAATCTGAAGGTGAAAGTAATTTCCAAACCACATTATCATGTGTATCATCCTCAAGTGATCACCCAAGATCAGAAGATGAAATCAGTGTTGATACCTCAGCAAATCAATTGCCTGATGGGTTAACTAGTGATAAGCACATGAAGCTGAGTACTTCAGATGTTGTCCCTCAAAGTACCTCAAGTACTGAAGGGCAAGTCACAACATCTGGAAAGCATTTCAAATCAACTGAAATAAAAGGATTAACAACTGCTGAGGAATCTATCATACGGTCTTTCAGGACGGATAGAGAACAGCTGAAGAACAAGTCTTCAGTTGTTACAGATTCTTCTGTACTTATCACAAGTATTGAAAGGAGGAAAGTACTAAAGATCACACCTTCAGTAGTTTCCACTTCAGCAGTTGATCAATCCAAGATGAAGAATAAGCCATGTGAAATATGTGGTAAATTCAATCATCTTTCTGATAAATGTTGGTACAAAAAGGGTTCCAAACTCAACAGAGATAAGCTCATTAAAATCAGATGGAAAAATGAAAAATGAGTTTGAGACCAAGTTTGTACCATAGTCATCCCAATGTGATAAACCCAAGGCTTCACCCAAATCCAAAAAGAAGGATAGGCTTTATCATAAAACAGCTGACAGCGTTTCTCATGATAAAATCATACTAAGTCTATGAATTTCAAGGAGGAAATAGTGGGCCACAGGAACTCATCAAACACAAGTACTGATGTGTCACAAGAGCTGAAAGCTTTAGCTACAAATCAGACACAACTTGTTATGATGGTTCCGCATTGTTGGGGGAGGTTAACCAACTAGATGCACCTGTGATCAAACCACTGAAAAGGTATTCCAAGCCCAAATCCAAGGAATCCATTTCAGCACCATCTCCACCTTCATCAGCTGTAATCATGAGAAACAAGTTAGGGTTAAATCTGTTGATGAAAACAGACCCAAAACCAAAAAGGTTTGGGTCTCAAAACCTAACTAGTTCCTTGTGATGATTGCAGGGTTCTTCAGCATGCAAAGGAGCATCTGGTATGTAGACAGTGGAGGATCTATGCATATGACAGGGAGCAGTTCTCTTCTTAATGACTACTCTCAAGAAAGAAGGGATTTGTTTCATTTGGAATGCTGCTAAGGGTTACATCATCGGGAAGGATATGTGTCTAATGGAGAACTCAGATTGATGATGTTAACCATGTGGAGAATCTCAAGTATAATCTACAAGGTCAGTCAGATGTGTCATAAAGGGCATGTTGCACTTTTCACAAGCCAGAACTGCAGGATTCTGTCTTCCCAAGTTCTGAGGCTGATTGACAAGGTATTGGATGAACATACTCTCCTGACATCCACAGGATTGGAAAAGTATATGCCTGGATTTGTCAAAGAAGATTGATTTGAAGGGTCATCCATGCTTGTTCTCCAAAGCCTCTCCTCAGGAATCTAAACTGTGACACAGAAGGCGGGTCATGTAAATCTCAAAAAGATGAATCAGCTGATCCACAATAGTTTAGTGAGAGGTCTACCAATAAAGGAGTTCCACTGTGATGAAACCTGCACTGCTTGTTTGAAAGGAAAACAACACAAGTCTCATTCCTCTTATTGAAGAACCTAAGTCCACTACCTGCTTGCAGTTACTGCACATGGATCTATTTGGTCCTGTGAGAGTGATGAGCATGGCAAAGAGAAATACTGTCGGTAATTGTGGATGATTACTCCATATTTGTATGGACTTTCTTCTTGCATTCAAAGGATGAGGTTGCTCAGACGATTATAAACTTTGTGTTGTATGTTGAGAAGCAGTATTCCCTATCAGTCAAGTGTATAGGAGTGATAATGGAACAGATTCAGAAACCATACACTTGATGACTTTTATCTCTAAAAGGAATCAAGAGGCAGTTTAGCATCCCAAGGACCCCAGAAGAAAATGGAGTAGTGGAGAGAAAGAACAGGACCCTAATTGAAGCTGCAAGGCCCATGTTGGCTGACTCTGGTTTGCCATTGACCTTTTGGGCTGAAGTTGTCAACACAGCTTGCTATGTGCGAATAGAGTTCTAGTAAATCAGAGGTTGATGAAGACTCCATATGAAGTTCTACATCATTTGGCTCCTCTAATTTCATTCTTCAAAGCATTTGGGTGTCCTTGTTTCATTCTCAACACAAAGGATCAACTCCACAATTTTGATCCTAAGGTGGATGCAGGGTATTTTGTAGGATATTCATCCACATGCAAGGCTTACAGAGTCTCAACTGCAGAACAAAGATAGTTGAAGAAACCTTGCATATGAAGTTCAATGAATCTCCTAAGGATAAAATTCCACAAAACCCTGTGGAGTTGTTTGATCTGGATATACTGCAATATGTTCCTTATCAACCTCCAGCTGTTGTAGATCATGTGAATAAATCATCTTCTGCAGCAAGTCTTCCACCTGGTGGTACTGAAGATGATGATGATATCAATACTCACCTTTTCAAGTTTAGTGATCAACTGCCTGAGTCCACTAAACTTGATGTTCCTGTAGCTTCAACAGCTCCATCCACAACAAATGCTGATGAAATTTTTGACTCTACATCATTTGAATTGCCATCTCATACTTGGTTTCCTGAGTCTGGATCAACATTTGCTGCTGCTGAATCTGCTACTGCTGAATCTGCTACAAACACTTGCACTGATCTTATAGTGTACCAAGAGCTGAAGAATCACCCCATGTCTCAAATCATTGGTGATATCAATGCTGGTGTCTCAACCAGGAGTCAATTGTCCAACTTCTGCTTCTATGCTTTCTTCATTAGTCAGCTAGGCAAAGAACTATCATGTTGCTTTAAGAGACAATGGATGGGTTGAAGCCATGCAGCTTGAGCTACTTCAGTTCAAAAAGCAGCAAGTGTGGGAACTGATTCCTCTACCCCCAGGTAAGTGTGCAATAGGCACTAAGTGGGTGTTTAGGAATAAAATTGATGAAAATGGGCTTATTGTCAAGAACAAGGCTAGACTGGTTGTACAAGGATTTTCACAAGAAGAAGGTATTGATTATGATGAAACCTTTGCCCCTGTAGCCAGACTGGAAGGCAATTAGATTGTTCTTAGCCTATGCTGCATTCCACAATCTTAAAGTTTTTCAAATGGATGTCAAAAGTGCTTTTTTATATGGAAAAATAAATGAAGAGGTTTATGTGTGTCACCACCAGGTTTTGAGGACAATAAACATCCTGATTGGGTGTATAAACTTGATAAGGCTCTTTATGGGTTGAAGCAAGCTCCTAGAGCCTGGTATGAAACACTTTCAAATTTTCTTCTTCAAAATAATTTCACTAGAGGCTCCATAGATAAAACTTTGTTTGTTAAGAAAGTGGATCAGCATAAGCTACTTGTTCAAATTTATGTTGATGATATAATTTTTGCATCCTCTGATCCCCAGTTGTGTGATGATTTTACAAGTTTAATGAAACAAAAGTTTGAAATGAGTGCAATGGGCGAATTAAAGTTCTTTCTAGGCTTGCAATTAAACAAAAGGCTATGGAACCTTCATTCATCAGTCGAAATATACAAAAAATCTTTTGAATAAGTTTGATTTACAAAACTGTAAGCCCTGGTCTACTCCATGTGTCAACACTACACAACTGGATGTAGATCAGAAAGGTAAAGTTGTTGATGAAACACTTTACAGATGTATGATGGGTCCTTGATGTACTAATAAAGCTTCTAGACCAGACATTATGTTTGCAACTTGTGTTTGTGCTAGATTTCAGGCTGCTCCTAAAGAGTCTAATTTGATTGCTGTCAAGAGGATCTTTAGATATCTGCAAGGTACACAATCTCTAGGTCTTTGGTATTCCACTGGACACTCTTGCAAATTAGTTGCTTTCTCTGATAGTGACTATGCAGGGTATATTAACCAGAAAGTCAACTTCTGGTCAATGTCAATTCCTAGGCAACTGTTTGATTTCTTGGCAGAGTAAGAAACAAACATCTGTTGCTACATCCACTGCTGAAGCAGAGTACATTGCTGCTGCAAGTTGTACATCTCAGGTACTCTGGCTTCAGAACCAATTACTGGATTATGGCATTACAGAGACTAAGACTCCATTATTAATGGATAGTGCTTCAGCTCTGTGTATTGTCAAGAATCCAGTCCAGCATTCTAGGACCAAATATATAGTGATCAGACACCATTTTATTAGGGATTGTTTTGAAAAAGGTCTGATTGATCCAAAGTTTGTGCCAAGTGCTGATGAGCTTGCAGATATATTCACTAAGCCTTTGGATAGTTAAACTTTCCAAAACCTTGTGTTAAGGCTTGGTATGCTGCAACTAGAATAAGTGACAACTACTGATGATCTCAGTAAACAAGTACTGATGACCATTAGTAAACATGTCACAAATATGTATTGATTCTGTAAAAAGAAACTGATGCAGTTATGAACTACGGATGTAGTTATAACTACTGATGTCAGCAAAAACAGATAAGTACTGTTGTCCTATGAAACAACTGAAAATAGCTAAAAAGTCTGATGAGTAAGTGTTGAGGACAGTATGAAACAGCAGAAAAGCTATGAATTGACGAAAACTACCGATGAGAATTTTCTCTTCTGTCGTTTCCACAAACTGCTGTTTCACCTTAAACAACTGATGACAAAACCATGTCTTGAGTAGTTTCACAACTACTGCTGATTAACACCAAGTTCTCAGTTGTTTTCTACACCTGAAGACAAAACCAAGGTTTTCAGTAGTTCATAACTACTGATGACTAAAACCAAGTCTTCAGTTGTTTTCATACAACTGCTGACAACACCAACACTTTCAGTCGTTTTCTTTTCAGCTTTTTCTTAACCTATAAATACCTGTACTTATAGCCAAACGTTTCATTAGCCGTTTTCTATCCTTTTCTCTCTCAACAATGGCGACCATGAAACTCAAACCTAGACACAACTGTGTTGCCTACCTCTCGAAATCGGCCTTCTGGAACAAATTGATAATGCCATCGATCTTATGGTGGATTCCCAATACCGAACCGCCTTTCTTTTGAATCCTACCATATACCCCGATTCCTTACACCAATTCTGGCCAACGTCTCTGTCACAACCGGTGAAAATGATAGCCAAATCACTCTCTAATCGTTGGTTAACCAGAAACAGGTGGTAATCACCCCTGACATCATTCGCAAAACCCTAAATTTGCATGATGCCACCTGTATTATAGAATATGCAAAAGGCACCATTGATATATTTTTATCAACACACGGGTATGAAGGAGATTAAGTGCTACAACCATTCTCAAAAAGCACTTTCATGATGCTGAAAGACTTATCTTCCACATGGTGAACGTCTGTCTTGCTCCAAAGACATCTTCATGGGATCAGATGTCCTTATGATGGCAACGGGTATTGTACTCTATCTTTGAACGACAAAATCTAAATTTTTCTGAGATAGTGTTTATGGAACTAAAGGATCTAGCTCAGAAACCTGTGACAAACAGATGGCTACTATATCCCAGGTTTCTGATGGTCATAATTTTAAATCAATTAAAATCTGACGGCCTTGTTGGTCTTGGGGTCCCCGCTCCAGCTGTTTTAGCTGAGGTATACTCTAGACATAACTATGACCCTACTCTCAAAGGGGCTGCCGGCTGCTCAAACCCAAGCAGAGGGAGCCCACAGCTCCACCTCCAGATCTAAAGTCCCCACCAAATCCAAACCTCAAAAGCCCAAAAAGGCTACGTAGGGAGATGAGTCCCCTGAGGATGCCCCTGTACCACCAATACAGGAAACACATACTGGTTCTAACCCTCCAGTTATGTCAGACACTCAACCATCTGCACCGCACAAGTATCCTCTCCACAGAATCCTGTTGCAACCAAATTTGGGGATACCACATTACTGGAACCTTTCTCAATTGAGAAGGTTACCATTGAGAGCATCTCTCACCTCGGGTGCAATCTGCTTCTGACCAATCTCCAACTGCAACCGCCCCTCAAGCCCAACCTTATAGTTGCTAAAGTGCTGAGTCAACTGGCATTCCCACCCCCTCCTCAGAAACCAATTAACATTGGGAATACCTCAACAATTAAGGGGGAGGACCAAAATGCTGCTGATAACCCACAACGCATGGGGTTATAATGTTCAATCTCCAAGTGTAGAAGAGGAGGGTAGAACATCTGGTTAGGCTGCCACTTCTACTGATTCAGCAAATGAACAGGATGAAGTTGGTACCATATATAAGACCTCACAGAGGCAACTGCCAATGAAGGACAAAGTCCTGAGGCAGGAAGTCCCTAGAACCAAGAACAAGGGGCACATGCATATACTGATCTACACTCAGGGCATGTACATCCTGATTTAATCAGGAGGCCAGATGATTCAGCAAAGACTGATGACGACCTGGGCGTTTTCTTCGATGTCTTAGCCCATAATACAATCCTAGAGACTGAGGTGAGCAGACTCAAAGAGCTACTAGCCAAAATGTCTCAGGATGAAAGTCCATCTATCCCCATTGACCCACAGATGGCACCTTCATTTGAAGGTTCACCAAAACACACAGCCAATACACTTAACTAAGCCACCAACCACTGCTTTTGGAACCACCTCTCAGGGACAGAATCCATCTGAGCAGATGGTTGCAACCTTTCAAAACTCCTTACCTCTCATCACTCCCATCATCACTGAGATAGTACATAAAGCCATTGATGAGAGGATCTCCTCAAATCTCCAAACACTTGTTGATGATGCTGTGCAAAAGTCACTTTCTGCCATTCAAACCCCTGAACCCAATGCACCCAAAAAGGGGGAGTCTAAGGCAGTAAGAGAAAGAAAGAGAAAGAGAGTGGTGGATGAGAAACAACAAGAAAAAGAAAAGGAGCTAGAGAAAGAGAAATAACTTATCACTTATAAAAGGAAGAAAAGTGCTGAAACACAAGAGCCTGTGGAGAGAAATCCTTAAAAGATCTGGTTAAAGAAGCTGATGCAGCTCACAGCAGATCTATGGACAGAATAATAGACCAACTCTTTAGACAGGGCTTTGATACAACCACTTTAGACACTGAGATCAGAAGGCTGGAAGTTAAGGAAATACAAGAACGATGGGCTAGTTACAGTGTGATGGATAGGGAAAGGTTAGAGATAATGATCAGATTTATTGCAAAATACTTGGAAGATCATTGATTGAGATCAAATCATGGACCAGAGACAATATTCTGGCAATAACCACCAAAATCTATTCTTCTGAAGCATTCAATAAGGGGTTAATTATAGAAGCATTGGATGAGGCAGGTGTTGGAAGAGAACTGATATGGCCAAGCTCTCCAAAGCCAAACTTACCACAAAAATGCTAGATCATCCTTCCCTAACTCCAACTCATAAACAACCAACTCCAAAACCTGCCAACCCTATCCCTAAACCAAAACCACTCACAACTCAACCCACAAAACCAATTCCATTACCTCAAAAACCACCTCAAACCACACCCAGTGATGCACCCAGAAGGAGGAGAAGGGTGTTGAGGGTAGAAGAAGAAGAAGAGGATGATAATGAAGATAGTCTGCCAATCTCTGCTGTTCTCAAACTTAAAACACCTGAGCCCAAAAGTCAACAGATGATCACACCTGACTTGCAAATGCAAATGGTGAAAGTGAAGATTGAAGAAGCAGAACAACAGAAGCAGCATGATGAGCAATTTCTCAAAATGGTTGACAAGGACTTCCCTCAGTCCTCATCCATTCAAGAAATGAAGAAACAAGCTCTGAGGCTGTACACTCTTAGGCATACATTCCAACATCAAAAAGAAAGAGTGAGGATTTGGCCAAACCCCAGGGTAAGTTCCAGAATTCACAAGAAGACCATACCAAGTAGATATCATGGCCAAGTGAAAAAGACTTTGAATGCTGCAATTATGTTGGCCATGGTAGTTTCACCCTAGGAGATTATAGAAGAATTCAAGAGAGCACACAACTCAAAGACAACCCCTCAATCTATACTTGAGAACAAAATGATCAAGAAGGGGTTGTTATACAAGAGACTTGAAGATCTTCAAAAGAGTGAACTCCAGTTGTTGCTAGAAGGCTCTCATCCAGATGAATTAGCATACAGAGAGATCACAACTGTTGAGTTAAAGAATGGGAAGACAGTAAGATATTTATCTGAATATTATGGCCCAGAGTTCTTCTTTGAGGGAGAAGCAGAAGAACTCACCAAGGAGGAACAAGTTGCTCTCCTTGAGACCTATGCAAGAGAGTCTTACAGACTCATTAATGGGAATTAGGTTTCATGGTTGGGACAAGACTCTGTGTCCAATTTCCCCAAGACAGAGTTCCCTTCCACACTTAGCCAATCAAAAGATCAGAAACCTTTTCCTGGCCTGTGCTTACATGATTACCTCTGAAGCTGATCAAGAGGGTGTTCCTACCAAAGAATAAGTAGGATCATCAATAAGCCTAGAGGTTTTGGCTGCATTGGTTCAGGGGGAGTTTGTTGGACCAAAATAACCAATGAGCCTGATCAGAAAAACCTCTAAGTCCCACAAATATTAAAACTGCTGAAGAAGATCACAACAGCTGAAGACATCAGCTGATTGCAAGGTCTGAAGACAAAGTCTGAAGATAAGATCTGAAGATTTCTACTAAAGACAAAGTCTGAAAGTAAAGTACTGAAGACGAAGTCTGAAGCTATCAGCTGAAGACAACGTCTGAAGTAAAAGTCTGAAGATAAAGCGTGAAGACCAGAGTGATCAGTAGTTGTCACAACAGCTGAAGTTATTAACTTCAGTAGTTGTCACAATACCTGAAGTTATTAACTTCAGTAGTTGTGATGGTTTTCCTTTTAAGTACTTGTAATTTACCTTTTCAGTAGTTTATAGTTTCAGTAGTTTTAGTTCAGTAGTTTTATGTTTTTGTACTTAGCATTCTCTGAGATGTGATCAGTTGTTGAGAACATTCTCAGTAGTTTGCATAGTTTCAGTTGTTTGTATATTTCTGTTAGATGTCACTATCAAGTGACATCAGCAGATGTCACATTCCTTATATAAGGAATGTTGACCTAATTGTAACGTGTGACATTCAGCCACCATGAAAGTATTTGAATGAAATATTCCTTTTGCAGAATTCTCTCTCTCTATAACCGTGTGCTTTTCTATTGAATATCAATTGAGTTCTTGCTAAATTGTCTAATTCATTGTTCGAATTTCCGCTGCAATCCACTCTAATTGATCAAACTTAGATCACTGATCCTAACATATTCCTTGTTTGATTGATAAATGTTCAAAAGCTTACAAACTGTTAGGGTATATGACTATTTATAGCCTATGTAAATACTATGTACATTTACAAAATACCCTTATATAAAAACAAAAGATATAATAATCCTAAGTCTATAAGCTATATGTCGGATGATGTCTTGTCCGTTGTGGATGTTAAGCTATCTGCTATGGATGTTGAATTACTTGTCTGATATGCTTGGATGTTGTTCGCTATGAACACTTGTGTTGTTTGTTATGTTAGTTTCCGTTGTGGAATGTTCATCCGCTGTGGATGCACATCCATTGTAGGCTATTCATCAGCTATGGGATTTCTCATCTGTTGTATGTTTGTGTTGGGGTTTGTATGACCATTTACATCTTGTTTAACCATTTAAACATATGAAACGCAGTGGAATATACAACTTTATACATGTTATACTTTCTGAAAATTACTATTATCATGTGAAATCAACAAACCCATAAACAAAAGGATCTTTATTATGTGAAGAACTAGCATACAAAACAAGCAAGAACACCCAAATCATGACATAATCATACCATAATATAACCTTTCTGGATGCTGTGATAATCGACCATAAGAAGTCAGAAAAGAGTCAAAAGAAAGGCCAAGAATTCAAGGGTAGAAGTCCTCAAGTGTCCATACCCACAAGCCTCTAAGCAAACATCATGATTGCTAGGATTTGAAGCACCAAAATCATCCAAAAGGGGCTGTTGAAAAAACTTTTCAGCGAGCTCCAAAGGGTGATGAAGACCCTTTTCAATCGAGATCCACATCAAGATTGGAGAGCCTCTTTCTTTCTTTTGGTTCTTGCATATGTGTGTGAGAGGAAAAGATGAAGTGTGTGTGTTTTTGCCAAAGACCTCAAAGAACACCCAAGGGAGCGCCACCTCTCTATGGGGCGGTCAAACCCTTTTAGGGTTGTTCTCCTTCTTTTCCTTTGTTAGGACCTGGTATTTGAATGAAATACCTAGTGATTAGCGTGTAGGCCAGATCAAATAGTGTGGAATCCTATTTGATTGGCGATCCAATCAGTGAGAACACACGAAGAATCAATCAAGAATTGAAACTAACGTTAGAAATCGATTGGGAATCGATCTAATGTGTTCTATGAACTTGGAGAACGAATTGTGAGGCTTCTGGACGGCTAGGGTACATCTGGAGTCGTAATTAATCAAAAGCTTTATATTTTTCACGAATTGGGTTGTATTTATAGGTTAGTATTATTCATTCGTGCGACTGAACCATTAGTATGGTTCAGTCGTGCGATTGAACCATGCGGTTGATTCATTCACATGATTGAGTATTCAGTCGTGCGACTGAGTCAATCTCATGTTATAATCATACGACTGATCCAGTCTCCTGGTTCAGTCGTGCGACTGAGTCATTCGTATGAAGTTATTCATGCGTATGGTCCATTCGCATGGGCCACTCGCATGAGAACTTCATTCTGTTAAGTTTGAATGTATTAATTAATTAATATAACATTATGTGTAACACTTCAAACAACCACAAACCTAATTAACCAATTCAACGTCGACTCATTAATGAAATATTAAACATTATAAATAACAAACAAACCATATCATTTCATTAATTATTCCAAGTATTACCTCAGAATCAGACAAACAAGATCTATTACATTCATATCATGATCTAGGGACATACATGTATCAACAAACTCCCCCTTGGACCTAGATCTCTCTAATCTCTTGTTTTCTGCATAACCTCCTTGTATTTCTTGTACTTCTCCTCTTTTGTGACTCCCGTGTGAATCTCAAACGCGAAGTAGAGTCGTATAACGTTCTGGAACTGGAGGGCTTGTACAATATCTTGCGTATCATAGAACTGTGGCCACTTGTATAGCGTATATACATCATTTTTTGACAAGTTTGTAAGCCACGTTGGGTCGAATACCCTGATCGTATCCATTTGTCCCTCTTTGCTTAGGACTATGACCACTTCAGCTGTTCTCCAATCGTAGTACCACCACTTAAAGTGTGGAGTGAAATCTTGTGGCATTTCCCTGAGTGGGATTCTTGACATTGTGCGCGGAGGATTCCACTTCAACACTATCTTGGGCTTGCCAGTAATGGCATCAACCTCAGACCTTCTGATATACCTAGTAGGCTGTTGGGGTCTGAAGTTAACCCATCTGGTGTGATACTCCTTCTTTAGGGCAGTCTCAAACCAGCCCGACATCTTCCTCGGATTAGCATACAAAAGCTTTAATTTAGCCAGCTGGTTGAGCTCAAAACCTGGTAGAGTTTTCAGATCATGTGGGAATCTGAAGTACTCTATGCCCTGTTCTCTCTTAACCGCATAAGCATTAAGATCCTCAAAATACGCCCATGCTATGATCCTTCCTGACACCTTGTGATGTTTCTTTACTCTATAGAGTTTGGTGTAGGAATCTTTCTTTGGTGCAGTACGTTGGGCTCTAACTTCTTCAAAACATGTAGCCCACTCAGCCTTTCGAATGTGGACATCATCATTTGAGGCTTGGGCTGTTCCTACTGCTTTCTCTGTTTCTTGCTCCATCTTGTTCAACACCTCAAAAGTATCGCTGACAAGTGATTCACCCAGATTGGGGACCACATTACCCTCATTGTCAGCGTACTGAGGCTAATCCTCGGCAGTGACATCTTCGATCTCGACTTCATCAACATCATTGAGATCTTTGTCACTAGTCGAATCGCATGTCGGAGCATCTTTCACTATCTCATCTGGATTTAGCTTGAAAAGCTCTGCCAGTTGCTCGTTTGATAGGTCATGAATTATTTCCCCTTCTTCAGGGGTATAGTTCACTGACCTTCTGACAATCCCTTGCAGATCAAGAATCATTGTTAGCTGAGTCTTGACCTGCTGAAGGGGAGCAACATCAAACTCATCTCTTTGGTAATTTGGATCTGTTTGATTTAAACATTCAACACATAAGTCATTAGTAATTAATCAAATAGAAATGCATTCACTTAATATAAACATTCAATACATTGTTTTCAATACAGGATTCAAATACAAAAGTAAATAAATACATAAACATCTAGTCTTTACTTTTATCCTGTATCATAGTATCATCACTTGGAGGAGCAGAAGTAGAAGCTGATTGATCTTGTCTGTTCTTTGACCTTTTCTCTTGACCTGTAGCAGAGGCCGATGTAGCTGCATCCCCTCCTCTGCTTCATCATCATAGTCCTTCTCCTCTATCCTATCTCCATCGGTTTCTTCATTCTCCTCAGTATCACTCTCAACATCCTCATCATCATCTTCATCATCATCATCTCTGTCCCCTTCATTTATCTTCAATGGCTCCTCCTTAAATCCTTTCAGTTTTAACACGATAGTCTACTTTGCCTTCTCCAACTCCTCTATTTTCTTGCTTGATTTGACACTATGTGATTGGAGTTGGGCTATCTCAGTGCTCTGAGTAGCCATCTGTTGGGCCTGCTCCTCTTAACTCGAGCCTGCTCTCCAATTGGTGAGATTGTGCAGCAGTCAGGTCAGTAAGCTGGCGGATCTGGGCTGCCTTTTCCTCATCTGCAGCCAATAATCGCATTACCATTCTGTTAAGCGTAGATAGCTGTTCCTCTACCCCGATTGGAGGTAGAGGTGATCCATAAGTATGTGAGGGATGGGCTGACGGTATTGCTTGGTGTGAAGTGGTGGTGGTGGCAGTAGGAAAGATAGGTCTGTGAAATGATGGAGGTGATGTAGGAGTAAAGGATATGGTGGTGGATGGAATTTGTGCTGTTGTGGGAGGTATGGTGGTGGATGTGGTAGCTATGGTGGATGTGGTTGCTGTGGTGGGTGTGGTGGCTGTGGTGGATGTGGTGGATGTGGTGGCTGTGGTGGTGAGGAAGGTCACCTGATGCTTCTTCTTCTTCTGACCATGGGTTTTAGCCATCCTCTTCCTCCAAGTCCCCGTTGAGGTAGAAGCTCCCCCTACAACCCTGCCTGTGGACCCCGGTGCATAGCTTGGGTCAGTATCAGTCTCTCCGGAGTCTCTCGGGTGTTCACCAACCACCCTTAGCCCATGTTCTGTGGGAACAACTTTGCTTCCCACAGTTCGCGTTAGGGGCTCCTCATCCGATTCATCCTCCTCCGCACCCTTAACAAAATCCTGATGAAATCCAACTGACTCGGCTACTTCTCCAGCTGGGACGGACACTAGAGGAACAACATCAGACACAGTGCCTCTAGGTGGAATAGGCATACCGTCTCCAGCATCCCCCCTGTCATCATCATGATTCATGAGGGGTAGAGCAATCTGCTCCACATCAGAGTCACTATCATCATGGCGCCACTTTCTCTTTGCTGGCACCACGTAGTCATCCCGGGCAAGATGACCAAACAACCTCCTGAAAGGAGGTTTCACTTGCTCCCCCTGTACATTTTCATCCTTCCCAGGGTAGTATCATCCATCACCTCGAGGACTACCGCATCCTCCTTCTCCTTCGGCAGGGAGGAAGCTTCTGATTTATGATCATCTGCATAAACCTCGGGTACATACAGAAGCCTTCCTTCCTTTTCCCCTCGATGTTCTCCACCAGATAGATGATGATCATCTTGGAGAAGCTGCACCAACGCAACATACGCGTTCTGCATCAGGTCAGACAACTCATCAAAACCTCCCTTTCCGGAAGCTATGCACTTAAGCAGCACACGTGCGCAAGATATTTAAACTGGGGACAGAGGTTACTTTTGTTGAGTACCCCAGCATTTATGTCCCTAGAGTACTGGCTCTAAGAAAGCATCCTCTGACTGTGAGGGGGTGTAATCGAGTCGGACAATCAGTGTCATCCCCCAACTGTAATACGATCCTCAGATCCACCTCTGAGATAGTAATAGCCTCTCCAAAGATGGTACTTCTGATGCAATGAGGCTCAGACAATCTATCGACTGTAGCGCCTTCCCAGAAGGCTTGCTGAATAGATAGATAAGGAGTACAAGGAGTAGATATGGCATGTGCAATCCTCGATCTCAGTAGAAATGTGATGATGCTAGAGAAATCGGCAGCGTTTCTGGATGTCAAGTCCAGATGAGCACATATATTGTGGTCATGCTCATAATCCATCGACTTGCCATCTGTTACACAAAGATAGTAAACATTAGTACCATTGGCTAAGAAAGTCATGAAAACCTTAAACTTGAAGAAAATCTTTCTGTTATGCGATTGAGATTGTGCGACTGAGTTCAGTCGTGCGATTGAACAGTGCGAATGGGGTTCAGTCGTGCGACTGATCCCATGTGTACCACTGAGTGTGCCACTGGGCTCATACGTATGTAACCTCATGCGGTTACACCAGTCGTGCGACTGACCTTCATATGCATGATTCAGTCATGCATTTAAGCAGTTCACACCCTTCAGTCGTGCAACTGAAGTTCATCACTCTGTCCATTCGCATGATGTACTGACTGTTCAATTCGAAATCACTTTTTCACCATTTTTGAGTTTTAGACATCGTTATCTGGTTCATTTGACTCGAAATACATTCTTATACCACCTAACATCTTTACTTTCATTATTTTGAGTCATTTAGTTAGGTTATTAAGTCACTTAAGTCTCGGTTCTTTTGCGAGTCTGAATGTACTGATTTTTTCATCAAATTTAAAGTTATGGGAGTGCTTCTATACCGTAAATTACATGTAGAGTCGATGTAGATGGTCAGTAATCAAGAAACGGGGGGTTTAGAGATCAAATGAAATTTTTCAGAGTTGTGTTAAGTCGTGCGATTCAGGGTTATTTTGAAGGTGGTGAGTCTCTGCAACCGACTCCCCCTCTATTTATACTAACCCTAGATTCAATCATGTGACTGAGCTCATACGCACCTTTCAGTCGTGCGAGTGGGACTCAGTCGTGCGATTGGTTCAGTCGTCCTTCTTCAGTCGTCCGACTGGATCTCAGTCGTGCGACTAACTCACTCATCTGCCCTTAAGCATCCGACTGGGCCAATCGTATGGGCCATTTGGTTGGATGGTCCATATTCATGGTCCATTCGTACGAATGGCTTCCATTCGTATGATTGGTCCATACGTATGGTCCATTCGTGCGAATAGGTCATACTTATTAACTTTTCTGCTAATTTGGATATTTAACTTTTAAAATCCCTTTAATTGTAGAAATTAACGTTATGAGCATTTGATCATCTCAGACATGATCGTTTTGACTTGAAAACTTTTGATCACCTCAGTCGTGACTGTTTTAAACTTTTAAAAAAACACATGTGGTCTTCTCAGACATGACCCTTTTAGTGAGTTGATCCCTTACTGATTTTCCTGATGTAGTCCAACAAACAAACAAACTCAAACGACTAACTAAATTAAAAAAATAAACTAAAGAATCAAAATAAGAATTGTTTTTGCTTTTTGTGAGAGATAAGTGTAAGATGGAAATCTACTGGATTAGTTTCCAGAATAGACAGCTTCAACTTAGATTGACCACACCTGGACCAAGCAAATTTGGAATCATACAGGCAAGTCAAATCATTTGGGACTTGTTGTCAAAATCTTTTGATGCTCTATTCTTGGGTTTCATCCAGAGTCGTTAGCAGCTTTTAGGAAATCATACTGGAACTATTAGATTACCACATTGATTTGAACTTTCAAGAATTGCAGCCACAATGATTGTCAATATGTTTGTCCTCTTAAATCCATAAGCAGACATTTGACACAGACTGGTGATAGATTTAGGTTTATTATTTCAACTAACATTTGTGGATCCCACACTTATATGGTAATCAACATTCCTCAGGAGCTTTTGAGCGGTCTACTGGTATTTTTACAAGGAGAGACTATTCTTAGAGCTTTCAAAGAGAAGCTAGTCCTCAGCTCAGTGCCATCACACAGCAGAGAGGCAGCAAACAACAATGAATTCTAGAATATCTAGGTTATGCTTATCCTCAGGTCAGTGCCATCGCACAGCAAAGAGGCACACAACCTATCTCCTTGTTAGAGCAGCTTAATTTTATTTTGCACCAAATGCACCAACAAATACGTCATTAGCTTGATAGCATTTTTCTTTCATTTTTTTCGTGCTTTGCTCTGTTTATGGTCATCCGCACACATTTGTGGCGTTTACATGCTCATTACCCCTTATTGGAATATTGTCGATTGTGTTAACCAGTGATAAGATGGAAGCCACAGTCAGTTGAACAACTTAGTTTGATCTTGAGATCACCAGTCAGGTCTAATCATCTATTGTGTTGAATCTACCGACATATCAATTGTGGTCTAGCAACCTCTAGGTCTACTCTCATTGTGTTACCTTAGGAGTTACCGGTTTTTCTATCATCTTCCTTTTATATTGCTTAGACTACACAGACTTATACTTTGAATTTTTGCACCTTTTCTAAATTAAAATTTTAAAGTCCCTCTTGACTTGTTCCTGTGTACTATCATATTCCAGAGAGTTTGAATCGGTATCACAGATACGATCTACCTTAAATCAGCTTTCCACTCCTTCTCCCTCGTTTTTTTTAAATGTTACTTGCTGACTTATTCTCCCCCTAAAATACTAAAATCATAAACTGGTTTAATTATTTTAGGATTTTAATAACCAGCAAAATAACATGAGTTTAATTTAAACAGACCAAAATAAAACAAATAAAATAAGAAAGAAAAATTAACTAACCTACATCGGACTACACATGATCATCATCAAGAATAACATCACTTTTCTTTTTAACGCCGTTGACCTCTAGCAAATATTGAAAACGTGTGGTATCAAAGGCTTTAGTATAGAGGTCAGCGCGTTGAAAATCAGTATTAATTTTTACCACATCAATTAAGTTCTTTTCAAAACAGTCTCTTATGAAGTGGTATTAATACCGATATGTTTGATCTTAGGATGTTGGACCGGATTTTTAGTTACTGCAATTGCAGCAGAGTTATCAACACAAATAGGAGTAGAGGAGAACGTTAAACCGTAATCTCGCATTTGCTGTTGAATCCAGATGATTTGTGAACAGCAACTTGCAGCAACAACATATTCGGCGTCACAAGTTGACAATGCAACCGATGTCTGCTTCTTACACTGCCAAGTAACTAGTCTTCTCCCAAAGAATTGACACCCTGCGGATCTAGACTTGTAGTTCATCTTGCAACCTCCGTAATCTGAGTCACTATACACAGTGAGCTCAAAGTCATCATCATGAGGGTACCGCAACCCAAGTGTGGGTGTACCCTTCAAATAACGAAAAATCCTTTTGACCCCGATCAGATGGTTGACTTTAGGCTTAGCCTAATATCTAGAACATAAACATGTAGCATACATGATATCAGGTCTTGAGGTAGTGAGATACATGAGGGATCCAATCATTCCTCTGTACATCGTGGCATCTACAAGATCTCCATTTTCATCAGGTGCTATGTCATGATTCGTAGCCAGTGGAGTCCCAGCAGCAGATGCATTCTCCATGTCAAAATGACTGAGAATGTCTCCTACATACTTGTCTGATGTAGAAAGATCCCATTTGGTGTTTGATCCACCTGTAACCCGAGAAAGAACTTCATCTCCCCCATAGCACTCATTTCAAACTCTTTCTTCATAACTGCTTCAAACTCTTTGCATAACTCTTTGTTCTTTGACCCGAAGATTATATCATCAACATTGATCTGTACGAGCAGTAGGTCACCATCTTTTTCTTTAATGAACAGCGTGCAGTCAATGACTCCCTTGCGAAAGCCGTGTTTCACAAGATGAGTCTAGAGTTTCTCATACCAAGCTCGTGGAGCTTGATGAAGCAAGTATAAAGCCTTGTCGAGCTTGTAGACTCTATCCCGATGATAAGGATCTTCAAATCCCTCGGGTTGACTGACATAGATTGTTTCTCTGATTTCCCCATGAAGGAATGCACTCTTCACATCTAATTGATAAACTTTAATCTTCATGTAGGATGCATAGGCAAGGAAGATACGAATGGCTTCCATCCTTGCCACGGGTGGAATACCTCATTGTAGTGAATTCCCTCGACTTGGTGAAAACCTTGAACCACCAATCGAGCCTTGTTCCTGATAATTACCCCTTGGTCATCTTTCTTGCATTTTAAAACCCATTTGGTGCCAATGACCTTAGCACCTTTAGGTCTATCAACCAGAGTCCATACACCTAACTTCTTGAACTGAAGAAGTTCTTCTTGCATGGCACTCACCCACGCCTCATCATTTAGTGCATCACTGACGTATTTTGGCTCAAACTGTGAGACAAAACACCGATAAGCACCATCATGAATATATCCTTTTTCCATAACTGAGGCGTAATCAGCTGAGTATAGCTGATTTCAGGTTTGCACTCCTGATCTGACATCCCCAATGACATTGTTTAGGGGATGATAGGCGTTTAGTCGTGATCCTGGAGTAGTAGGAACTGCTACCTCAGAGCCAAGATTATGAACATTTGGTTCTGCAGCTGAGGTAGTTGGAGTTTGATGCTCCGAAGTCGAAGGTACATCACTGGTAGATACTTGTGGACTTTCAGGAACTGGAACCTGTTCTTCCTGACTGTTCTGGTTATCTTCTTTAGCTTCATCTTCAGAGGAGTTGACTTTCAGAAACTGGAACCTGTTCTTCCTAACTGTTCTGTCGTCGACTACTCCCCCTGACTGAATAGATGATTCTCCCTGTAAGCTAGATGTTGGTGTATTCAAGATATCATACATCATCCGTGTAGCTAACTCGTCATCCGAGGGAGAGAAAGGGAAGTTGAAGGACTTGAAGAATCCATCATAGTCGAAAAAGTAGGCGGGTCCTTTTCCAGTAGGTGGTGTGGTATATCTTTGAACGTCAACATTACACCATACTTCTACTAGACCCGTTGAGTTGTTGTAAACTCGCTTGTTCGGTATGTTGTATCCTAGAAAGATTCCTTCATCTGCCTTCTCGCTGAATTTACCCTCTTGTGTCTTCTTCAGAAGTGTGCACGGCACGCCAAATGGTTCGAGATACTCCAGATTCGGTTTTCGTCTTTGTAGTAGCTCGTAACATGTCTTTCCGTGGCGCTTGTCTATCAGGACTCGATTCAGTGTAAACATGCATTTGCCACTGCCTCATTCTAGAATTGAATAGGCAGTTTCGAGTCTGCCAGCATAGTCCGTGCTATCTCTATCAAGCTTCTGTTCTTTCTCTCAGCAACGCCATTCATCTGAGGTGTGTAGGCAGAAGTGAATTGATGCACAATTCCCTTTTCCTTGCAGTATGCCTCCATCCACTGGTTCTTGAATTCTGTTCTGTTGTCTGAGCGTACTTGTCTAACCTTCAGCTTGTAGAGAGATTCCAGTGTGGTTACCAACTCTTTGAATGATTCAATGTTTCTAATTGGATTTCAGAAACATTACCCAAGTGAACCTTGAGTAGCCATCAGTGACCACAAAGCAGTACAAGTCGCCTGCAATGCTCTTTGTATTGACTGGCCAAACAGATCCATGTGAAGAAGCTCAAGAGGAAGTTCTATTGAATGAACTTTCTTTTCTGAATGAGACTTCTTTGTCTGTTTGCCTTTCTTACAAGCTACACAGAAGTCAGGAAGCTGGAAGTTCTTGACATTAACTCCTCTCACCAGATCCTTCTGAATCAAGTGATTCATCTTCCTTTGACTAATGTACCCCATTCTCCTATGCCAGGAGATGGAATCCTTTTTAGTAGCTTTAGATAGAAAACACTGAACCTCATGATCTGTTGTAGAAGCTGTTGACAAATCCAAGACATAGAGATCTTTATATCTTGAAGCAGTCATCAGAACTTGGTCCTCTGGGATCACGTAGTCTTTCTTTAGTACGTAACACTTCTTGTTGTCGAAGATGACATTAAATCCCTTATCACATATTTGGGAGACAGAGAGTAAGTTATTTTGTAGTTGTTGAACGTAGTTCACCTTATCAAACTTAACTTTCTGATTCCCCACTTCTCCATGGGCTGTGATATAGCCACCCTTGTTTCCAGCAAATGAAACATGCCCTCCTTTTATTTGCTTGATGTTTGATAAAAGAGCCCTGTTTCCTGTCATGTGCCTGGATGCTCCGCTGTCTACTATCCACGTGTTAGTTTCAGCACTGTATCGAACGCCCTGCACATACAAAGTAAAAGATTAGTTTGGGTTAGGAACCCAAGCCTTTACTGGCTTGCGTTTCCCAGAGGCATCACACATCATAAATTCTACCCATTGACCCTTAGAGGATGAGGGTAGCTCAGGTTCCTTCTTGTCATTATTATCAGACACAGAGGATGTCTTCTCCTTCCATAATCCAGATTTGTGCAATGCCTGTTTGTGATAAACAGTCGACTGACTTACAGGTTGAATTTTAGGTTCACTAGTTCTTCTAGGTGGAGTCAGAGAAATCCTCTTAGAAGATCTAGGCTTTGAAAGCTGAAGTTCAATCTTCTTCCTAGGTGTCTGATAGAAGTGACAATAGGAAGCAATGTGTCCATATTCACCACAGTTGTAGCACGACCTGCTATTAACTTTATGATTAAACTTTCTTTTTGGAGAAGTGTGTGACACTCTAGTAACATTACTCAC
The DNA here is from genome assembly GCA_025506515.1 of Flaveria trinervia. NCBI lineage: Eukaryota > Viridiplantae > Streptophyta > Magnoliopsida > Asterales > Asteraceae > Flaveria > Flaveria trinervia. The sequence goes on along the minus strand of CM046449.1, from coordinate 26,506,090 downwards.
TCTAGGTTTTGACTCTGGTTCTTTGGTTGTTTTCTCTGGTTTAACAAAGTTTACTGTTTTCACCTATTTAACATCCTTTTCTTTTTGGTTAATAGGTTTTTGACTTGAAGTATGTGAAAGATTAACCTTAGAAGTCCTTTTAGGATCTGATTTGACTCTGTTTGATCCTGACTTTAAGTTAACCTTTTCACATTCCTTTTCCAGATTAACACAAGACAATTTATCCTTTGCCTTTGAAGTGGCCTCCTTTTGTTTGTTTCTAGAGTCAATAGATGAACATAAGGAATCTGGAACACTAACAAGAGGAGTAGACACCACATGATCCTTGATGGGATTACTATTTATTGGTCTAGTCTTAGTATTCATCAAAGTCTCAGGTGGTGGTGGAACCACTTTATAACCCAATCCCTCCCGTTGTTCCTTTCTCTCACTAAGTGTTGGACTATGTGTGAAGAACTAGTCCAACTGTGCAGTTTCTGTTTTAATGAATTTACTTCTACTTCTACAACTGCCTTTTGCTTCTTAGTGTCTTCTAGGGAGTTTAGATAATACCTAATGTCATTAGCTTGGTTAAAGGCAACTACTTCGGTTTCCCTAAGTTTTTTAGTCAAAAGGTCTATCTTTTCTTTATAACTATGCTCATTTTGTTTTAATACCCTATTAGCCTCAGTGCACAGGTGCAAATCTTTTACTAAGTTATCATTATGATCTAATAACCTAGCAATTTTTTCATCTATGCTATTCCTAAAAATATCACAATCAGAACAAGCATGATTATCAAACATTTGGTCAGTAGTACTTACCTAAGTTGATTCAGAAGAGTTAGCCATCAACGCAGCAGCAGATGTCTCTGGTTCTGGTGATTCTGTCTTTTCTGTCTCAGACGTGGTAGACTCCTCTTAGGCTTGTAACTGACCTCGGTTGCAGTTGCTTCTTCACTATGTGACATGCTATCTCAACTGCTAGATCTCCTTCACTAGCGGAATCACTGTCAATATCTTCTACACTTGCAATGTTTGATTCCCCTGGTGAGACAAACCTAAAGCTCCAATTCTGTCCTTCAACATCATGAGCAGTCAAGGCTTTAGGATCCTTGCTTGATGAAGTAGAACTCGTAGCTTGCTTGTCTTGACGAGTGAAGGACGAGTACGGGTTCTCGTTACCCATCTTCTTAGGCTTGACACATTCTCTTTTGAAGTGCCCCTTCTCTCCACAGTTGAAGCAGGTCACTTTGCTCTTGTCAAAGCCAAATGTGGTATCCTTAGTAGCTACTAAGTTCTGTCGGTTTGTTTTACAAACTTCTTTGCCCTCCGGACAGCACTAGCTAAGGCCCACATTATGTCCATCCTCTCAAGCTCCATTTCATCCACCTGCTCGTAGTCTTGTCAGCCAGATGGCAGTTTCCAATCTTCCCAGCAACAAGTTCATCATAAGAATGGACCATTGCAGCCAAAAGATCCATGTGTTCTCGAGCTACTTCCACAGTCACATTCCGAGATTCTCGGTCTTCAGTTTAGTAGCACTTGTTTCGGATCCAATATAGTGGGTGCAAGAGGGTCCCGACGTGTCTGATCCTGAAGGAGACGCATGTGAAGGACCCGATGAGCTAGACACAAATGCAGTCTGGAGAGGTGCTCCAGATGTCTTAGCTTGAGGCGTGGCGTTGTACAAAGCTGGATTTTGATTGTAAGTAGACTTCTGAGCTCTGTACTTCATCCTAAGTGACTCTTCTCGCAACTTAAGAATGAAGTCATTAATATCCAGTTTTGCCAGCATCCATTCTGTCTAAGGTTAGATCGAAATGAGGTCCATTTTTCAGGCAATCCGTCTACAAAGTTAGTAACTTTCTCTTCCATGATAGTTGCCACCCCATGTGTATGCAGTTCACTCATCAGATGGTAAAATCTATCTATAACGTTGTCTAAACTCTCGTTTCCCATCGATGAGAAGTTATCGAATTCCTTCTTTAACTCCTTAGCTTTGATTGCCTTCAATGAAGCATTCCCGTCATACCTCTTTTCTAGCTCATCCCAAAGTTTCTTGGACTGCTTATTCTCTGAGTACCGGTAAAATATGTCTTTAGGAATAGACTGTGTAATCAATGCATAAAATCTTTTCTCTGCATTGTATTTAACTTTCCGCACATCTGTCATCCCTCCTAACGTTAGCTTAACTCCATCAGCTCCAACCGGTGTACTATATCCGATCTCGATGGCTTCCCACAGATTCGGATCCACTCCATTGAGGTAGATCTCAAAACATTGTTTCCAGTGGGGAAACTCATCTAACGTCAAGAGCTTTGGTGGTTTATTATGATTACCCACTTCACTCTCAAGCAACTGCAGGTTCTGTATCCTAGAGTCCTTTCGAGCAGTAAAGGCTAACATTTGATCTTCCATGGCGAACAACTTTAAGTCTAATAAAACAAACTGTCACTAGTGCGACTGAAGGATGCGAATGGTCTAGTCGTGCGTATGAACTCTGCAACTGGTTCAATCATGCGGTTGAACTAAGCGATTAGCTCAGTCGTGCGAATGAATCTGATGCGTATGCGCAATGCGAACGAACGGTTCAGTCGTACGAAAGGAGATACGACTAGGTCCAATCGTGCGTCTGGACTATACGAATGAAGTCCAGTCGTGCGAATGGCACACTTGTGCGACTGTGGCTGCTGTTTTGCGAAAATTTCTAGGTTAAACGTGTTTTAGGCATAACAATTCGAAATTTCGCAAGGTCTAATCGCCTAAGTCCGTAGAAACCAAACTTTGATGAGCAGGGAACGTCCAAGATCACTTTTGACGAAAAAGATTGCGTTTTTAGTGCAAAAACACAAAATTTTATCAATCTTGATTGAATCACACGTAATCAAGAGCCAAAGCTCTCATACCACTTGTTAGGACCTGGTATTTGAACGAAATACCTAGTGATTAGCGTGTAGGCCAGATCAAATAGTGCGGAATCCTATTTGATTGGCGATCCAATCAGTGAGAACACACGAAGAATCAATCAGAATTGAAACTAACGTTAGAAATCGATTGGGAATCGATCTAATGTGTTCTATGAACTTGGAGAACGAATTGTGAGGCTTCTGGATGACTAGGGTACGTCTGGAGTCGTAATTAATCAAAAGCTCTATATTTTTCACGAATTGGGTTGTATTTATAGGTTAGTATTATTCATTCGTGCGACTGAACCATTAGTATGGTTCAGTCGTGCGATTGAACCATGCGGTTGATTCATTTGCACGATTGAGTATTCAGTCGTGCGACTGAGTCAATCTCATGTTATAACATACGACTGATCCAGTCTCCTGGTTAGTCATGCGACTGAGTCATTCGTATGAAGTTATTCATGTGTATGGTCCATTCGCATGGGCCACTCGCATGAGAACTTCATTCTGTTAAGTTTGAATGTATTAATAAATTAATATAACATTATGTGTAACACTTCAAACAACCACAAACCTAATTAACCAATTCAACGTCGACTCATTAATGAAATATAAACATTATAAATAACAAACAAACAATCATTTCATTAATTATTCCAAGTATTACCTCAGAATCAGACAAACAAGATCTATTACATTCATATCATGATCTAAAGACTACATGTATCAACATCCTTTTTTTACAAAAGGTCCTATACATTAATCTTTTGTTCAAGTAAAGTAATATAGATATATACACATAATTAACCTTTTAATTATATAATGTACACACACTTTCATTATTTGATGTTATTTAATAAATTAAACAACATTACAAATAATATCCATGAACAAAATATCCATATAAGTTGTTCAATCTCATATGCAACTTATTTAGAAAACCATTTTCTAAGTTGGTGTATTTATTAATTGCATGATCATATCATCAATTAAATATTATTGGTGTTTGCTAAGCTTGTTATTGGGTATGACCTGACTTGGATCATAACGTACTAACCAATCAATGTTCTATGTGTCTTGGGCACAAAGAATCCAACAATCTCCCACTTGCACAAGATACGTAGAATATTGATGCAAGCAGTAAATACCGCCTAACAACGGTTTACTACCCTTAATACGCATGACTTAAAAGCCATTCAATAACATCATCCCTTTCAAGTTCCAAACTTGAAAGGATTTAGGTGAATCGATCATCTATCCTTTTGTTACAGATGTCATGTTAAATCCAAGGATTTAGAATGATCATTCCTTGTTGATTTAACTTAATCAGGCCTTAGACATCTTGCTCTCAACGAATAAGAGGAACAAATCCCATCTTGATTGCATACGTTTCTCACAATCACCTTATGTCACACCTGAACATAGCCTTATGTACTGTCCATTATTTCAAAATAGTGAAGAACTAACTCAAGGTATAACATTTGGTGAATATCAAAACCCAAAATGCATCTCAGGTCTGAGGATACTAAATGATATTCGCCTATACTCAAAATTACTTATGATCAATCAAAGAGATTCTATCTATGAACCTGGTAGCAACCAATTGCTCTATATTCATACCTTATGAATATCTACCAATCCATGTTCATAATAGTCTTACATTCATATTTGTTCCCACAAATATGACCGACTACGAACATTTAGAATAATAAACATATTCATGGATATAAACATGCTAAAAGGGAACATAACTCAAATATATAGAAGAGTTAAAATATTACAATTGTTCCATATTTTATATGCTAAACAGATCAATTCTAATCACGAGAAAATCAAAGTCCTAAGGCACAAGTTTGACCCTCATACTTTGCCCTCAACAAGGAGCTTCGTGAGTGGATCAGTAATGTTTTGATCTTTATGAACTTTACGAATACATATCTTTACCCTTTTCAACTCCATCCCTTATGATGTTGAATCTCCGCTCAAGGTGCTTAGTCTTTTGATGAGTACGGGGTTCCTTGATTTGAGCAATCCCACCCACGTAATTACCAAAGATTTCTAGGGGGTCTTGAATGGTAGAGACCACCCCTTGATAAGCAATGGACAAATTTATCCATGCAGCTTCCCAAGCTGCCAATGAAGCGGGTATGTATTCAGATTTTTGTAGTGAACAATGCTACCGTGTCCTTCTTTGAACCTTTCAAGGACACTTCTCCTCCATTCATAATGGAAGTATACCCTGATTGTGATCGAGAATCATCTCGATCAGTTTTGGAAGCCTGCATCCGTGTAACCCTTTACAACGACTTTCTCTTTAATAGATTTGTATATTAGAAACATATCCTTAATCCTACTAAGGTATTTCAATATACTTTTAACAACCATCCAATGGTTATTTCTATTGGTATCTACTTTGTCATACTTAATAAGCATGACTCATCCGGTCTAGTGCATATCATCACACAAATGATGGATCCTATAGCAGATGCGTATAGGATATCCTTCATTTGATTTTGCTCATCCTATGAGCTTGGACATTGAGACTTGGTCAACATTTTCCCTCTTTAAATAGGTACCATACCTTTCTAAGAGTTTTCCATCTTGAGCCTTTTCAAGATTTTATCAATATATGCACTTTGGTTTAACCCTATCAACCACCTCGATCTATCCTTATAGATCCTTATTCCAAAATATGGGTGGCTTAAACGAGATCTTATATGAAAAACATATTCCAAGGTAGGTTTCAACACCTTCCAAGGTTGTAATATCACTTCCAAATAGTAGTGTGTCATCAACATACAACATTAGGAATACAATTATGCTCCCACTAACTTTCATATATACACAACCTTCTCGATGCTTGTTTCAATCCATAGATTTATCACTTTAACTTGTATACTTTATTAGGATGTCATGGATCGACAAAACCATCATGCTGAACTACATGAACAGTCTCTTCGAGATGTCCATTAAGAAAAGCGGCTTTGACATCCATTTGCCAAAACTCATACTCAGAATATGCAGTTATGGCACATAAAATCCTAATCGACTTTAGCATTGCCACGGGCATAAGAGTTTCATCATAATCAACCAATTGAGTTTGATGAAACCTTATGCTATAAGTCTTGACATATAAGTATTCAAGTTTCCATGCATATATGTTTTCATCTTGAAAAACCACTTGTATCCAACCGGTTTGGAGTTAAGTGGAGGGTCAACCAATTCCCAAACTTGGTTGTCATACATGGATTGCATCCTCACGTTCATGGTTTCTAGCCATTTGTTCCAATCCAAATTGGACATAGCATCTTGGTATATGGTTAGCCTATAGGGGGCAACCACATAGCATCCATTCTTGGAATATTCATATCTTTTAGATGGAATACTAACTTTACCAGATTTGTGAACGTTTTGTGTGTATTGATCAACCTCTTGATTATCATCAACAACCTCTTGTTGATAGCTAGTGTCAACCACAAGTGTATCGGCTTATGGATCTTGATCCTTATCAAGTTCCACAGTTCTATATATCATTCCTTTGATAAGGAACTCGGTTTCCAAGAACTTAGCCTTTCAAGCAATAAATACTTTTGCTCTGTTGAGTCAAAGATATAGTATCCTATACAGTCTCTAGGACTTTCAACTAATCTACACTTTCTTGGTCCGGTTCATATTCATAATATGAGCCTTGAAGAGCAATGCGAAAACCCAAAATGATAAAGATGGTAAGCTCATAGCCATAATAAATTGAACCATATCCAAATAGGGTTCAGTTTCTCCTTTATCAAAATGAAGAACATAGATAGTAATATAGAGTTGATTTTCTACTTCATTATTGAAGATTTTGAACATTTCAAAAGCTTTGTAATTATGTGCCATCAAGTGCACATAATAATAGCGTGTAATCGTCGGTAAAAGTAATGAAGTATCTTTCACCAATCTTTGTCATTATCTTAAAAGGACCACATACATCCAAATGTATCATTCCTAATAAGTCTTTTGGTTCACACTTATCAAATGAAACATTTTCATTTGTTTCCAAAAGACCATTCTTTTGAAGTGTTGAATCAATTCTTGTTTATGTGACCAAGTCGACGATGTCAAATATAATAATAACTTAAACCCATTTTAAGTTTGTTGGTGCTTAATGTGTATAATGAGTTATTATAGGACGAATTATCATGGACCAATTCATGGATATCATTAAAAGGCATATCCTTAAAATGAAATACATCATCCATAAAACCTAATATCATTATTTACAAACATTAAATCATGATCATATTGTTTTAATAGGAAACATTAATTATGTTCCTAGTCAAACTAGGTGCATACAAAATATTTTGAGAACAACTTCCAAACCATTTGAAAGTCTCAAAATAGAGTTTCCCGCCTTGAAGCGTACATTTCTTTGAACCCCTTTGCAACAATTGCAAGTATGAGTCTCACATCCGGTATCCAATACCCATGTGTTTGAAGAAATGACATTTAATACAATGTGTGAATCATGGAGATTGTATTTGAGGTTTGCCCAACATCCCTCTTGTCTTTCAACTCCTTGAGATAGGAATTATCCTATCTCTCCATACTCAAACCATGGATCGTTCTCTGTTACCTTAGGCTTCATAAGCTTAGGTTTTTCGAGGTTTCGCTTTAACCTTTGCTTTGATGTATTCCTTTCCTTTGGCAACAATTGCCTTAGGATCGGGATTGGCCATTTCTTATAGCCTCCCTTATTGATCGAGAGAATAGGTAGAACCTCTCTATCCATCCCTGCCTCGGTTGCTTCGAGTATTGCGTGAAGTTCACCAATGCTCTTGTCCTACCCATTCATATTATAGTTTATTATGAATGTCTTAAACCCTTAGTTTGGCAATCAAGGATCAAATCCTTGGCCAACTACTTTGAGACAGGACATTTAAGCATCTTGAGGCTATCAATGTGGCTTTTCATCTTAAGATTATATAAGATGATATCGATTGGGTTTCTTCCATGTGACATGCATAAAGTGCCCGAACCGTTTCAAAGCAATCTACTAAAGTTTGTTGAAAGAACATTTCCTTCAACTAGATTATCATGTCATATGCCCCATGATGCTCCAAACCCTTTTGGAGTTTGGGAATCATATTCCCAACATGAGGTAGGATACTTGCACAAAATACTTAGTGTGCCTAAGCCAATCGTCAAAAGACCTTAACATCAACAACGTTGGTTGGTGAGGAATGGGATCGTCAAGGACATAGGCCTCTACTCATTCTTGAGAACAATTTTCAAGTTTTGAAATTGAGTCCATAAGGTAATTATGGTTAGGACGATCCCTCTCGAGAATAGATCTCAGTGATAGGGAAGGGATGATCGGGGTGGGTCGTTATAGTTAGCAGTCATCATTACAATAATTGACAAGGTTCATTTTAGTATTTCTGACAAATTTATTTTAATCGTTAATACCCTTAAATGTCTCAAAGACAATTAACAATTAAAATCTAGAATCCAACGTTACATTTAAATGATGGTTAGGTGACCTTTATCCCATTATTTAAATTAACAAGGTAGTCAACAGTTGACAATTGCAACCTATTGCAACTTCTAATCTTATGGGATCGGTTAAACATCATATGTTTAGTCGGCATGTTTAATCCCATCAACACCATTGTACGCCATGCTTCGGTGACCCTAATCACATGGTTTCCAATTCAAGTCGTCCTACATACACACACGTGTGAGTTTTCACATACAAGCGGTTAGGTGACCTTTATCCCACGAGTACGTTAGAGTCACCTCAAAGATACAAGTTCCCTACAAGTGGTTAGGTGACCTTTATCCCACAAATAGTTTCCAAGTGATTCGAGTGTCATGTAAAAGGATGGTGATAGACTTGTTACCGAAGGGATTTAAGTTTCCCTTAATTCTAGACATGAAAACTCTATGTACCTTGTATTCGCATGCTTTCAAATACATGGTACCCTATGGTTCCTTTTTATAAAACCCATTTTATTATGAAATCATTAATCCTTTTAATAACCATTTATACGCCACTTAATGATTAGGAACCAAAAATTCAGCTTGTTGTGATAATTTATTTAGATTGTCAAGCATATCCATATATCAAACAATCAACATAAAATGAATAATCTAACAAGCATATATCCAACAACCATATGTGCATAACCATAGCTACTATTGTGACCATACTTGTTTGCCATCACAAGTGTGGTCATTAGGTCTTTCCTAAGGGTCAATAACAACACAAAATTGAGATCACAATGGATCTCCCACTTGATGTCGCATCCGTATGCTTCAAGTCCACTTTGTGTCTTCCTTTTGTGCTTCCTTCCCGAGCATCTTCATTTACATAATATATATCCTAATACATATTTTCTAGTAAAAGAGAAATACTCCTAATCTATTATTACATCACAATGAATAAATAGATAAATTACAAGCACAAAACTTACAACCCAATTGAACGAAAATGACCAAAACAAACATGCAACCAAACCAAAACAACACAAGGTCTAAGCTAGGTTATGCACCATCAAATGAACAATCACAAACATCATTCAACAAACAAAATAAACCCCATCAAACCCCAAATTTTCAGCCAACACAAACTGAAAATTAGGGTTTGTTTGTCCAAACAAACAACAACCAAAACATATCAACAATTGACATTCCTATCTTTCAAAGTTTAATCATAAGCATGAAGATATAACTTTGAAAGACATGGGGTTTATTAAATCAACCAAAAACAGCCTCTAATAACTTGATAAACATCGTTTAAAACTGATTTTACAAGGATAATGATGCTAGTTTCCACATAACCGGCTCTAGATGCCATTGTTGGGGTTTGTATGACCATTTACAACTTGTTTAACCATTTAAACATATGAAACGCAGCGGAATATACAACTTTAAACATGTTATACTTTCTGAAAATTACTATTATCATGTGAAATCAACAAACCCATAAAAAAAGGATCTTTATTATGTGAAGAACTAGCATACAAAACAAGCAAGAACACCCAATCATGACATAATCATACCATAATAAACCTTTCTGGATGCTGTGATAATCGACCATAAGAAGTCAGAAAAGAGTCAAAAGAAAGGCCAAGAATTCAAGGGTAGAAGTCCTCAAGTGTCCATACCCACAAGCCTCTAAGCAAACATCATGATTGCTAGGATTTGAAGCACCAAAATCATCCAAAAGGGGCTGCTGAAAACACTTTTCAGCGAGCTCCAAAGGGTGATGAAGACCCTTTTCAACCGAGATCCACATCAAGATTGGAGAGCCTCTTTCTTCCTTTTGGTTCTTGCATATGTGTGTGAGAGGAAAAGATGAAGTGTGTGTGTGTTTTTGCCAAATACCTCAAAGAACACCCAAGGGAGAGCCACCTCTCTATGGGGCGGTCGAACCTTTTTAGGGTTGTTCTCCTTCTTTTCCTTTTTTACAAAAGGTCCTTATACATTAATCTTTTGTTCAACTAAAGATTAATATAGATATATACACATAGTTAACCTTTTAATTATATAATGTACACACACTTTCATTATTTGATGTTATTTAACTAAATTAAACAACATTACAAATAATATCCATGAACAAAATATCCATATAAGTTGTTCAATCTCATATGCAACTTATTTAGAAAACCCATTTTTTAAGTTGGTGTATTTATTAATTGCATGATCATATCATCAATTAAATAGTATTTGGTGTTTGCTAAGCTTGTTATTGGGTATGACCCGACTTGGATCATAACGTACTAACCACATCAATGTTCTATGTGTCTTAGGCACAAAGAATCCAACAGTTTGTTCATTCACTGTCATCACTTGGATTTCACTCTTGATCCACTATGAATTCTATGGCACTCGCTGTGGAAATTACTTTATCCTTTGTGGAAATTTAGCAAATTTTCTTGTATCTACAAAATCTAAAAAAGAAATTTAAACAATAATTAGTGTTTCATATGTATGTTGTTATTGTTTGTATATTAGTAAATGATTGTTTGAATGTTAGAACGTATGTTGATTAATTATAGCAGGCATTATCCTGTAATGCACTTGTTGAGTCCAAAACAAAAAAACCTTCATCCATTAATGTTTTGCGATTGAACCAAAGGAAGAAAAGCGATCAGGTTCACCCGCTCATTCTTGGTCGTGATCGTAACCAAAAACCCTATGGCTTTTGTAAGTAAATGTGGAATATGTTATCGCCAAACATGAGCCAGGAGCCCATCATTAATAGTTGAATACCCCAAATCATTTTAAATTATTAATGGATAACTTTTACATTAAATAATAGTTTATTTAATATCATATCAAATTGTATTAGACTTGTTATTTATCTATTATAGATAAAAAACATATTTCTATGTGATCGATGTCACCTTTAGAATATTTAAATATATAATTCTACATATATGTATATATTAAAATGGTTTTACCACAAGGTTGAATTATGAACTGTTAAGCAAAAATTAGAAAGTTTAATGAAAGAGAACTGATTGGAATGTTTGAATAATTTTGCATTATATAAGGTTTCACATCAGTGGAATCCGTGAATAGAACAAGGGATTCTTGTTTCATACACCATAATTAGGTCATATGGAAAATGGTCATTTCCCTAAGAGAAAACAGTCGTTTTCTATTATGGGCCCTATGACAATCAGAGTTTATGCAATTTCTTTTTGATTTGAATTTAATTACATAATGGTCATTTCCCTCAAAGAAAACGACCATTTTCCTTTATATCTTATGTAAATAAGTTAATATGATTTCTTTTTGTTTTTATAATCTTATATATACATGTACAAACAATAGTAAAAGTTATACTTTATAAAGCTAAATAATGAAAAACTATACATTAGTTTATATATTAATGAATTAATCCAAATTTATATGAGTTACATTTTTATTTTTAGGTTGGTAGTGATTTTATCTTTAGAGTTAATCCAAATATAGTGTTTCCCAAGCGGCTGCATTATTACATCTAAGGAACATCCATAGCAGCGTTATTGGAGGCATCGAGTGTTCACCCTCTAAGTGCATGGAGACATAATGCACATTAGAAATTGTAATAAAATTGTGTTCTTTGAATTTGTTTGGACCTTTGTCCACAATAAAAACCAAGTGAAACTATATATGAGAGTCAAGCAATAAACAATTACATCAAATTTGTTGGCGATTAATATTGTTGTATAAGGCATGAGCATCAAGTGTTTTTCTTGCACCTACGACCTTTACAGCCAAGATATAGTTTGTAGTAATCAAGTTTGTTGTGTAATTATTGAAGAAGTTCAATACTTAGGTTTAGACATTGTTTCTCAGTGTATCCCATTGAAATGAAAATCGTACAAATCACCATCTATGTTTTCTATATGTGTAACGTATGGATGAAAAATAACTAGAATCTCATCTAGTAGATAGTGGTAATAATAAGGTTATTGACTTGTCTTGTATGAATTGTGTTTTGGGAGGTTAGGGGGTTGGTATGAACTGTGTCTTAAGGGGTTACGTGGTTGGTATGAATTATGTCTTGGGGGCCATGTGCTTAGAATGAAATGTGTCTCGAGAGGCTAGTTGTTTTGTATGAACTATGGTTTGGGAAGCTTAACCCTATAAATTAATCGTTGAAAAAATTAGGTTTGGTTAACAAGATTTGATTGAAGGAAGGTTAGGCAACTAGAAGGTTGGAATTCTATCTTTGTTTACATGTCATGGTTGTCCTTCCATGATTAGTTGTTTGGATGCTAGGCATTTCAAAATCTGTGTTGCTCGGATTATATATATACCTTTCATGTTTTGTTTCGTGTTCCTTTTAAACATTGGTTTCTCTTGCTTTTGTTAAGCCTCTTTAAAGTTGTTAATCTCTTCATCACAACCTATAACTTTCTTAACTAGGTTCCAAACTTCTAGTGAAAGGTCAAGCGTCTTCCAAATGATATCTATAGAATGTAATGAAACAGGCTCGTCGGCACCCAAATACTGCAAGATTTTGCAGGTCGCATGGTAAAACCGCAGCTTGTACGAATATAACAACCACATGCTTGTGATCGACATTCCATATCGTTGACTTAGTTCAACTCCTCTATTAATATATCAAGATCCTTAATAGAACTTTAGTTATTGATAAAGAAAAAATGTTAATATTTTATAAATGTTTTATTCTTTATCAGACTTTCTTCAAAGGTAGCATTTATTTGTGTTTCCTGCAAACAAACTATGTTATTTATAATTCCTATATGTTTATCTAAAACTGACTTGTCTAATTTGTTATGCCTTTTCAACGAAGCACGCCAACTCTCTACCCTATTTTTCGTTCTTTCACCAAAATTTAAATGTTAATCAATCGATGTAGAAATAAACTTTTCGTTATACTTTTCTAACCAGATGCTATCCAAGTAGTTAAATGCACCTGAAATAATTATACAAATACATTAATTCCAATTGATTAATTGAAGCCACTATTTGAAGAGATTAGATAAATATTCCGCTTGTTAATCAATTTTAAACACAATCACACTAGATTTTTATGGCAAGCTTCAATTATTGGATAGTGAAGTAGTACTCTCCATTGACACATAAATTTATCCCACTCGATTTCAGACTTGAATGATGGCTTACAATGTTATCTTATATTCCCATGTACACGAAATCTGAAAATTAAATGAGTTGCCTTTGGGAAGACCATTTGACATGCTCCAATTAAAGCCAATTCTCTATGTGTAAGTATGACATGTGGTTGCATGTAAGCATATAATGTATTCCCTAAACAATTCAATACCCAGTTGAAAATTTTGTGTTCTCATTTCGCAAGAACACGAAAGCTATACAAAATGTCTAGTTTGTTGAATTAAACCTACAATCTAAAGAAATGGGAGGCGAAACATGTTCGTCCTGTACATAGCATTAATATTAATCACATGTGGGAATGCACGTCTGTAACAATCGACTCCTAGGTCATATTTCTAACCCTAAATCTCACAATCATCATTCTTTCTACTATTACTATTAGTATTATTAATATATTCATTAGTATTATTATTACTATTGTTAATATTATTATCAACATTTTTTATTATTTCATGTGACATTTTAAATGATTTAGTCATGTCTCGCCTTAGCATAGAATAACTTCGTGTTCCGGGAAAACACAATTAGCACCCTAATAATTCTAGAACTTAATTGAAGAAATTAAAATGTGCGCATACACACGTAATGTTAGGACCGTTTAGGTATGGAGTACTAACTGATTTACTTGTATACCAAACCAAATAGTGCGGAATCCTATTTGATTGGCGATCCAATAAGTGAGAACGCAAGTATAATCGATCTAAGAATGAATCTAAACGTTAAGAATGATTGTAAGATGATTAACTGCGATCTATGAACTTGGAACAGGTTTTCTTAGGTCTCTGGACGGCTGGGTACAATTTACTGCGTAGGGATTCGAATCACTTCGTTTTCCACAAATTAAGGGGTATTTATAGGTTAGAGTTTTCCATGTGTACGACTGAACCATTTGCATGGTTTAGTCGTGCGACTGAAGCATGCGGTTGATCCATTAGCACGACTGAAGGTCCAGTCATGCGACTGAGTCAATCTCATGTTACAATGGTGTGACTGATCTAGTCTCCTGGTCTAGCCATGTGATTGGTTCATTAGCATGGTCCATTCGCATGAGAACTTCACACGATTAAGTTTAAGCACCTTTCTCAATCATTATTGACTATGAACTATGTAAACAACCACAAACCTATATAGTTAGTTCAATATGCATAATCACACAATAAACAATGAAATATTAACATTATAAGCATCACCAACACATTATATTTCATTCAAACCCATTATGTTACATATACATAACACATGAAAGACATTTTACATTTGAGCTCCTAAACTAGGTACACATGTATCAACAAACACCCCTTTGGACCTAGTTTATATCATTGTCTAACATTCTCCATTAGCTCTTCAAACTTCTTCTACTTCTCCTCTCTTGTAGCTCCAGCATGCATCTCAAATGCGAATAGAGCCTTATAACATTTTGGGACTGGAGGGCTTGTACAATGTCTTGCGAATCATAAAACAGTGGCCACTTGTACAATGTGTATACATCATCATCCGTAAGTTAGTTAGCCATATTGGGTCAAATACCCGAATAGTATCCATTTGGCCCTCTTTTTGCAAGACTATAACAACTTCACCTGTTCTCCAATCATAGTACCACCACTTAAGGTGTGGAGTGAAGTCCTGTGGCATTTCCCTTAGAGGGATTCTTGAAATCGTGCGTGGAGGACTCCACTTCAGCACTATCTTTGGCTTTCCAGTAATGGAATTAACTTCAAACCGTCTAATGTACCTCGTCGGTTGTTGAGGTTTGAAGTTGACCCACCAGGTGTGGTACTCTTTCTCCAATGCAGTCTCAAACCAACCTGACATTTGCTTTGGGTTAGCGTATAGCAACTTTGATTTAGCCAGCTGGTTGAGCTTAAAACAGGGAGAGTCTTTAGATAATGTGGGAATCTAAAGTACTCTATGCCCTTCTCCCTCTTAACAGCATAGACATTTAGATCCTCAAAATATGCCCATGCTATAATCTTCCTGACACCTTCAGATGCTTCTTCACTTTATTAAGCTTGGTGTAGGCACTCGGCTTTGGAGCAGTGCGTTGGGCTCGGCTCTCTGCAAAACATGCCGCCCATTCAGCCTTTTTGATGTCAACATCAACGTCTGAGGCTTGGGCTTGTTCTTTATTTTTCTCTGACTCTTGCTCCATTTGATCCAGTTTTTCAAACGTATCACTGACGAGAGTGTCACACAGATTGGGGATGACATTTCCTCTCTGTCAACATACTCTGGATAGTGCTGGACTGTGACGTCTTCAATCTCTATCTCGTCCACTTCATTAAGCTCGTCGTCACTAGGCACGTCAACGGTAGGGGCATCATTGACAATTTCATTCGGATTTAGCCGGAACATCTTCGCAAGTTGTTCATCAGTAAGCTCATGAATTATTTCTCCTTCTTCAGGAGTATAACTTACAGACCTCCTGACAATCCCTTGCAAATCAAGTATCATAGTGAATTGAGACTTGATTTACTCGTCTTACTACGATGGCGGATATGCTTGATTTAAACATTTAGCACAATAATCATTTGTCAATAATCAAGACAATTAAATAGCAAATATATATAAACATTAAGTACATAAGTTTAATACATGATTCAATTACACAAGATTTAAAATTACATAAACATCTAAACATTACTTTTATCTTGAATCATGGGCTCTTCTTCTGGTGGGGCTGATGACGAGGCTCCCTGATCCTGTGACTTCTTGGACATCTTTCTCTGGTTTGTGTGGCAGCCGATGCACCCACATCATCTCCTTCCTCATCATCTCCTCCCTCTTCCTCTCCTGCTCCATCATCACCTCCTTCGTCTGTCTCATCCTCATCATCACCCTCATCATTCTCATCCCCATCATCATCATCATCTCCCTCTCTGATCTTAAGAGGCTCATCTTTAGTGCCTTTGAGCCTGAGCATGATAGTCTTGTTTGTACTCTCTAACTCCCTAATCCTTTTAGCTCATTGGTCATTTAGCTTTTTGAGTTGGGCGATCTGCTGAGCCTGCTGAGATATCTACTGAGCTTAGGTAGCATTAAGCTCTGCAAGCTAACGTAGTTATGCAGCTCTCTCTTCATCAGCTGCCAATAGCTTCGGCACCATTATGTTGAGTGCTGACAGTTGTTCCTCTACCCCAGTGGGGGCAGAGTTGATCCTGCAGTGAAGGATGGGTGGGACGATGGTTCGGCTTGGTGGCTAGTGGTGGTAGTGGTGGAAGTGGTGAATATGGGTGGTGGTATATGAGTGGGTGGAGTGGTAGTAGTGGTGGTGGGTGAGGTAGTGGTAGGTGGAGGTGTGGTAGTAATGGTGGGTGGTGTAGTAGTAGTGGTAGTGGTGAGGTAGTGGTGGTGGTGGTAACTGTGGTGGCAGTAGGGGAAGAGGCAGTGATCAACGTGTACCTCGGTCTCTTGGGCTTCATCACGTTGGGCTGAGCCATCCTCTTTTTCCTCAAACCCCTCGAGGAGGATGCTCCCCCTGGGATGCAGGGCCGTGCTGGGGTGTAGGTAGGATCAGTCATAGTCTCCCCAGACTCTCCTGGGTATCCACCAACTACCTGAATACATTGTTCGGTGGCAACCACCTTACTGCCCATCGTATGTGTCAACGGCTCCTCATCCTCCTCCTCGTCCTCCGGATAAGGACATAAATCCTGATGGAAACCAGTTGTATCAGCTTTGCCATGAGTGGTTGGTGGAGGTATAACATCTGTAGTGGTGGCCCTAGATGGAGTGGGGCCAGTGTCTCCACCATCACCACTATCATCATCACAGAAGCATCAGCAGGGAGCACAATCTGCTCCATGTCAGAGTTGCTGTCATCATGGAACCACTTCCTTTATGACGCCGCCACGTAGTCTTCACGGGCAAGATGTCCAAACAGCCGCCTGACAGGGGGTTTCACCTGCTTCCCCCTGTACACCTTCATCCTGCCCAAGGTGGTATCGTCCATCACCTCGAGCACCACGACATCCTCCTTCACCTTTAGCAGCAAAGGGAGCTTTTGGTCAATAATCATCTGCATAAAGCAAGGGTACATGCAAAAGCCCCCTTGTCCTTTGCCTCGATGTTCTCCACCAGGTAGGTGAAGATCATCCTCGAGAAGCTGAACGGATGGTTCAGCACCAACGCCACATAGGTGTTCTGAATCTGATCAAATAGCTCATGGAAGCTTCCCTTCCCTGAGGCAATGCACTTGAGCAGCACATGGGCCAAGTACTTAAATTAGGGGCACATGTTGCTCTTGTTTAGCACACATGTATTTATATCCACCGAGTACTTGGCCCGCAGAAAACAGCCTCATATAGTCAACGGGTGTAGTCGTGTAGGACAGTCACCATCGTCACCAAACTCCAAGAATGTTCTAAGATCGTCCTTAGTGATCTCTATCGGCTAACCAAAAATGGAGCTCCTGATACAGTGGGGCTCTGAGGATCTGTCAACGACAGCGCTTTCCCAGAAAGCCTGCTGAACTGAGCGGTACGGGGTGCATGGAGTCGATATGGCCCGGAAGATCCTCGATCTTCGTAAGACTGTAATCATAGGAGAGAAATTAGGCGTATTCCGGGAGGTCAGATCCAGATGAGCACAAAGGTTATGCTTTGTGCTCATAGTCCAACGACTCGCCATCTTTTGCACAATGTAAATAAATGTTAGTGAGTGTCAATGAGTAATACTTTGACTCATTTGACTTGAAATCTTCTGTTCAGCCGTGTGAATGAACTGTGCAACTGAGGTCTAGTCATGTGATTCAGCTCATACGTACGACTGAGCATGTGACCGAGATTAGTCGTATGCTATACTATGCGTTTACACCATTCGTGCGACTGACCTCATACGCATGGTTCAGTCATGCGATTGAGCCATTCGCCCAGCTCAGTCATGCGATTGAAGTTCATTAGGGTGTCCATCGCATGACAGACTATTTGTTCAATTCAAATTCAAATTTTGAGCAAAACTTAATGTTAGACATCGTGGTTTGACTCATTAGTCTCGCAAATGACCGACATAACACCTAATAACCTTTAATTGAACAATGTACTTAGTTTTCTTGGATTCTTAGGCAAACTAAGTCTCGGTTCAGTTTAGGGCTCAATTCACTAGAAATCATCAGTACACAACAATCAGTAGTCTAGAATAGTGAAGTGAAAATTAGGTAGCGTAACGATATAGTCGTGCGATTAGGGGTGATTTTGGAGTGATGAATGACTGCAACCGACTCCCCCTCCTTTTATACTAGGGTTTCCTTCAGTTGTGCGACTGAACCTATTCGCATGCTTAATTCCTGCAACAGAGGATCAGTCATGCGACTGGCACAGTCGGTCACCTTCAGTCATGCAACTAGATGTCAGTCGTGCGACTGTGTCATTCGGTCACCTCCATTCATGCGTTTGGTTCATTTTGTGAACCAATCATGTGAGTTTACTCATGCTGATGGTCCAATTTCACGTCTAGGCCATGAGTGTGGTTTAGTCATGCAATTGGGCCCATACGTATGGTCCAATCATACAGCTGGTCCATACTCATGGTCCAGTCGTGCGAATGGGCTCATACGTATGGTTTTGACTTTATGAACATTTGACACTTAACCCTTTTAACTATTGATAAAACATTTAGAGCATTCAATCATCACAGACATGACCATTTTGACTTCGAGAACTTTTGATCACATCAGACGTGATCCTTTGAACATTTTAAAACTTGTTTGCCCACCTTAGACGCGACCCTTTTTAGTGATTAAATCCTAGACAGAATTCCAAAGTATAGTCTGATGCTTAACAACAAAACAGATAAAATTAAACAAATGAAACAACTAGAACTAAAAGACAAAACTAAAACATATTTTTGTGATTTTGGGTGAGCTGGAAATCATAAGATAGATATCTAACTGATCTAATTCTCAAATAGATAGCTTCAAGTTATTTTGACCATAAGTGGAACGATTCATTAATCATATAGGTAAATCAAATCATTCGGGACATGTTACCAAAACCTTTTGATGCTAGATTCTTGTTTTCATCGAGAGTCATTAGCAAGTATAGGAAATCATACTAGTGCCACAAGATGCACACAGTGGTTTTGACTTTCAATAGTTGTAGCCACGATGATTGTCAATATACTTGTCCTCTTAAATCCATACACAGACTTTTGACACATATTGGTGATGATTTAAGGTTTAATTATTTCAACAAGCATTTGTAGATCCCACACTTATATGGTAATCAACGTTCCTCAAAAGATTTTTGAGTGGTCTACGGGTAGTATTCAATAAGAAACTATTCTAAAGCTTTCAAAGAGATGCTAAGCCTCAGGTCAGTGCCACCGCACAGCAGAGAGGCGCAACCAACAATGAATTCTAGAATATTTAGGTTATGCTTATCCTCAGGTCAGTGCCACTGCACAACAGAGAGGTACACAACCTATCTTCTTGTTTGAGCATTTAATTCTTTTTGCACAGATCGCACCAACAACATAGGTTATTAGCTTGATTGCTTTTTACATTTTTCATGTGCTTTGCTCATTTTATGGTCGTCCACACACATTTGTGGCGTTTATTTTGCTCGTCACCCCTTATTGGAACTTTGTTGATTGTGTTAACCAGGGATAAGATGATAACCCATAGCTTGTTGAACAGCTTGGTTTGAACTTGAAATCACCCATGAGGTCTACTTATCTATTGTGTTAAATCTACCGACACATCATCTAATGGTCTAGCAACCTTTAGGTCAACTTTCTCCGTGTTACCTTAGTAGTAGCTAGTTTTACTATCATTTTTCCTTTTATTGTTGCTTAAACTTCTCAGACTTATAGTTCGAATTTTGCATTTTAAACAATTTCTTCTTTTAAAGTCCCAAACTCTTTGTTCCTCTACACTATCATTTTCCATAGTCATTGAATCAGTATCACAGATACGATCTCATTACTCTTAGCTAGACTGTCCTCCTCCCTCGTTTTTTATGTACTGAAATTAAAACAACTAAATTTATTACCAACTTAACCTATTCTCCCCCTAAAATTCTAAAACCGAAAAAGTTTTGCGTTTATAATTTTAATAGGTGAAGAAATAAAATAAAATAAATAATAAAAGTAAAAATGAAATCTACTTGTCGAACTAAGTACTGTCATCGTTGGAAATCATGTCACTTTTCTTTTTAATGTCGTTGACCTCTAACAGATATAGAAAACGTAGTTTATCAAAGGCTTTTGTGTAGAGGTCAGCGCATTGAAAATCCGTATCTATTTTAACAACATCGATCAAATGCTTTTCAAAACAATCACGTATAAAGTGATATTTAATTCCGATGTGTTTGGTTTTAGGATGTTGGACAGGATTTTTAGTGATGACAATAGCAGCAGAGTTATCAACATAAATAGGAGTGTTAGAGAATTGCAGACCGTAATCCCGCATTTGCTGTTGAATCCAAATGATCTGTGAACAGCAACTTGCAGCAGCAACATATTCAGCGTCACAGGTTGACAGATCAACCGAGGTCTGCTTCTTGCATTGCCAGGTGACTAATCTTCTCCCAAAGAATTGACATCCCGCTAATGTTGACTTGTAGTTCATTTTGCAACTGTCGTAATCCGAGTAACTATACGCTGTAAGCTCAAAATCATCATCATGAGGATACCACAACTCGAGTGTTTGGGTACCCTTCAGATAACGAAATATCCTTTTAATGCCGATGAGGTACATGAGAGATCCGATCATTCCTTGTACATGGTGGCATCAACCAGATCGCAACTTTTTTCGGGTGCCACATCGTGGTTTGTAGCAAGTGGAGTCCCAACTGCCGAAGCATTCTCCATATCGAACCGACTGAGAATATCGCCTACATACTTGGTTTGATGTAGGAAAATTCCCTTAGATGTCTGATCCACCTGGAACCCAAGAAAGAACTTCATTTCTCCCATGGCACTCATCTCAAATTCTGCCTTCATTGCTGCTTTAAATTCTTTACACAATTCTTCATTTTTGGACCCGAAGATTATGTCATCTAAATAGATTTGTACAAGCAGTAGGTCACCATCCTTTTCTTTGAAAAACAATGTACAATCAATCACTCATCTTCGAAACCGGTGTTTCACAAGATAAGTCGAGAGCTTCTCATACCATGCTCTGGTGGCTTGATGAAGCCCGTATTGAGCCTTGTCTAGCTTGTAAACTCCGTCCCAATGATACGGATCCTCAAATCCCTCGGGTTGACTAACATACACTGTCTCTCAGATTTCACCATGAAGAATGCACTCTTCATATCAAGCTGATAGACTTTAATCTTCATATACGATGCATAGGCTAGGAAGATACGGATGGCTTCCATTCTTGCCACAGGTGCAAACACTTCGTTGTATTCGATTCCCTCAACTTGTCGAAATCCTTGAACTACTAGTAGAGCATTGTTTCTCATAATGACCACATGGTCATCCTTCTTCCATTTCAAAACCCATTTAGTGCCAATCACCATAGCACCTTTAGGTCTATCCACGAGAGTCCACACTCCTAACTTCTTGAATTCAAGAAGTTCTTCTTGCATGGCACTCACCCAAGCCTCATCATTTAAGGTGTCACTTACATATTTTGGCTCAAATTGAGACACAAAACATCAAAAAGCACCATCGTGACTGTGGCATAATCAGTTGAATATAGCAATTTCTTGTCTGTACTCCCAATTGTACATCCCCTACAACATTGTCAGAGGATGATAAACATTAGTCGAGATCCAAGAGTGGTGGGTACAACTACCTCATTATCCAGATTGTGAAAAACAGGTTCAGTATCTAAGGTAGTGGGAGTATGGGGTTCTAAAGTGTTAGAGGCATCAACATCTGATGTATGTGTACTTGTCGTAGTAGGAACCTATTCCTCCTAATCCACCTGAACATTTTCCATTTCTTCATCGTCAAAAGAGGAGTCACATACCTCCAGTGCTCCCCCTAAGTTACTAGAAGACTGGCCTTGTGAGCCGGATGTTGTGGAGTCTAGAGGGGGTGTGTTTAAGACATCATACATCATTTTGGTTGCTAACTCATCTTCAGATGTGGAGAGAAGGATGTTGAAGGACTTAAAGAATCCATCATAATCGAAAAAGAATGCGGGTCCTTTTCCAGCTGGGGGGTGGTGAATCTCTGAACGTCCACATTACGCCACACTTCTACTTAACCCGTTGAGTTGTTGTAAACTCTCTTATTCGGTATGTTGTATCCTATGAAAATTCCTTCTTCTGCCTTCTCGCTGAATTTGCCTTCTTGAGTTTTCCTCAAAAGGGTTCAAGGTGCGCCAAACGGTTCGAGGTACTCTAGATTTGGTTTACGTCGTTGAAGTAACTCGTAACACGTCTTACCATGACGTTTTACCACCAGGACTCGATTTAAAGTGTAACATGCATTGGCAACTGCCTCATTCCAAAATTGGATGTGCAGTTTTGAGTTTGCTAGCATTGTCCGTGCTGTCTCTATCAAGCTGTGATTCTTTCTCTCAGCAACTCCGTTCATTTGTGGAGTGTAGGTAGAAGTGAACCGGTGCATAATTCCCTTTTCTTTGCAGAATGCCTCCATCCACTGATTCTTGAACTCACTACCATTGTCTGAGCGTACTTGTCTTACCTTCAGCTTGTAGAGAGACTCAAAAGTAGTTACTAACTCTTTAAATAACTCAAATGTTTCAGATTTGGATTTCAGAAACATTACCCAAGAGAATCTTGAGTAGTCATCTCTAACTACATAACAGTATAAGTCGCCGGCGATGCTCCTTGTACAAACAGATCCATGTGAAGAAGCTCAAGAGGTAGTTCTATGGAATGAACTTTCTTTTCCTTATGAGACTTTTTAGTCTGTTTGCCTTTCTTGCAGGCGACACAAAAATCCGGTAGTTGGAAGTTTTTGATGTTTACTCCTCGCACTAGATCATTCTGGATCAAGTGGTTTATCTTCCGTGGATTGATGTGTCCCATTCTCCTATGCCAGGAGATCGAATACTTCTCTATAGCCTTTGATAGGAAGCACTGCACTTGATGATCCGTTGTGGAGGCCTTTGATAGATCCAAGACATAAAGATCGCTATATCTTAAAGCTGACATTAGGACTTGGTCCTCCAGGTTCACATACTCTTTTTTCAGAACATAGCACTTCTTATTGTCAATACTACCTTAAAGCCTTTGTCACAGATTTGGGATATAGAAAGCAAATTATTTTGAAGTTGTTGAACATAGTTTACCTTATCAAACTTCATTTTCTGGTTTCCCACTTCCCCTTGAGCGGTATGTAACCTCCTTTGTTTCCAGCAAATGAAACATGGCCTCCTTTAATTTGTTTGACGTTTGACAGGAGAGTCAGGTTCCCAGTCATGTGCCTAGATGCTCCTCTATCTATGATCCAGGTATTTGTGGTAGCACTATAGCGAACACCCTACGCATTCAAAGGAAATCATTACTTTAGGTTAGGGACCCAAGACTTAATTGGCTTGGGTGACCCAGAGGCATCACACATCATAAATTCCAACCACTATCCATTCGAAGGTGATGGAAGATCATTCGTCTTGTTGTTCGCATTATCAGACATTGAACTAGATTTTTCTTTCCATAAGCCAGTTTTGTGTAAGGCCTGTTTGTGATAAATTGATGATTGGCTTATGGTTTGAACTTTATGTTCACTAACTCTTCTTGGTGGGGTCATAGAACTCCTTTTAGAAGAACTGGAATTAGGATCATGAAGTTCAACTTTCTTCCTTGGTGTTTGATAGTAAGGACAATTAGCCGCGATGTGTCCATACTTTCCATAGTTGTAGCATGATCTACTTTCAACATGTTGGTATAACTGTTTCTATGGAGAAGTGTGTGACACTTGTGTGACTTTAATATGTTTGGGTTTTGACACTTCTTGTTTAGATGTTTTATATTGTTTAACAAAATTAATTGTTTGAACCTTTTTAACATCTTTACTCTTTTGTTTATCTGGACTTAGACATGATACACGTGTTTGGTTAACTTGTTTGGTCTTTTTCGGTTTAGAATTAGATGTATTTGAACCAGACTTTACCTTAACCTTCTCAAATTGTTCATCCAAATTAACGATAGGCATTTTACCTTTTGACTTTAAAGTGGTCTCCTTTTGTTTAGTGACAGATTCAATGGAATTACTTGTGGAATCTGGATCACTTACAAGAGGAGTGGACACCACATGATCCTTGATTGGGTTGTTATTTATTAGTTTGCTTTTAGCATTCAAGAAGGTCTCATGTGGTGGTGGAACCACTTTGTAACCCAAACCCTCCCCGTTGTTGCATTCTCTCACTAAGTGCTGACTATGTGAGAAAAACTAGTCCAATTGTGTAGATTTTGTTTTAATGAGTTTACTTCGACTTCCAAAACTGTTTTTTGTTTCTTATTTCTTTGGGGAGTTTAGATAGAACTAATGTCTTTTGCTTGGTTAAAGGCCACAACTTTGGTTTCCTTTAGTTGTATATTCAACAGTTCTATTTTCTCTTTATAACTGTTCTCATTTTGTTTTAAAATCATGTTTGCTTCTGTGCACAGTGGTATATCATTTACTAAGCTATGATTGTGATGGAATAACCTAGCAAATTTTGAGTCTATGTTTTCTCTAAATTTATTACATTCAATGCAAGCATGACTATCAAACAATTGGACTTTGGTACATACCTGAGAAGATTCAGTTGAATCAGCCATCATAGCAGAGTCTGACTCTTCTGGTGCTGGTGATTCTGAACATTTTGTGCTTGAACCCTCTTCATTCAGGTGATCGACCACATTTGCAGTTTCTTCATTTTTTGACATCGCGAGTTCAATTGCTATATCACCTTCGCTTGTAGAGTCGTCATCCAAACCCTCAACACAAGCAATGTGGGATTCTCTCGAAGATACGAATCGAAAGGTCCAATGTTGCCCTTCGTCATCTTGAGCAGTCAAAGCCTTAGGATCCTTGCTTGAAAAATGTAGGACTACTTGTGGGTTTATCTTGACGATTGAAGGATGAGAATGGATTAGCATTTCCTGTCTTCTTGGGCTTAACACATTCATGTTTGAAGTGCCCCTTTTCTCCACAGTTAAAACAGGTAACTTTGGTTTTGTCAAAACCAAAGGTTGTATCCTTTGTGGCAATCAAGTTGTATCCTATCTTCTTAACAAACTTCTTTGCCCTCCGGATAGCACTTGCCAATGCCCACATGATATCCATTCTTTCCAGCTCAGACTCGTCTACTTGCTCGTAGTCTTCATCTACCAGATGGTAGTTTCCAATCTTCCCCGCAACTAAACCGTCATAGGAGTGAACGACAGCTGCTAAGAGATCCATATGCTCCTTTGCTACCTCTATAGTCACGTTACTGAGATTCTCGATCTTCAATTTTATAGCATTGGCTTCAGGTGCTATATATTGGGTGCAAGACGACCCTGACGTGTCAGATCCTGAAGTAGTGGCTTGAGACGGAGCGGCTGAGCTCGACACGGATGCCATTTGAACTGGCGTTCTAGACGTTTTTGCTTGAGGATTTGAGTTTTATAGTGACAGGTTCTGATCACATGACGACTTTTGAGACCTGTACTTCATCCTCCACTCTTCGTCTCTCAGCTTCAGAATGAAATTGTTGATATCCAACTTTGCCAGCATATCATTCTGTCTGAGGTTTGACACAAATGAAACCCACTTTTCTGGCAATCCATCTGTGAAATTTGACACCTTGTCTTCCATGGACGCAAAAACCCCATGAGTGTGCAACTCACTCATTAAGTGGTAGAAGCGGTCTATAACGTCATCCAAACTCTCCTTACCCATTAACGAGAAGTTATCGAACTCTTTCTTCAAAGCGTTAGCGTTTAGAGTTTTTAACGATACATTCCTGTCATACCGCTTTTCCAGAGCATCCCATAGCTTCTTTGCTTGCTGGTTCTCAAAAAACTGATGGAATATATCCTAAGGAATTGACTGAGTTAACAGAGCATACACCTTCTTCTCTGCGTTGTACTTTACCTTTTGGCTATCAGTCATGCCGCCTAAGGTAAGTTTAACTCCATCTGCACTAACCGGCATGCTATACCCTATCTTAATTAATTCCCACAGATTAGGATCTACTCCATTTAGGTATATCTCGAACCTTTGCTTCCATTGTGGGTAAGCATCTAACGTTATGAGCTTTGGAGGCTTATTGTGATTCCCCACTTCATTTTCGAGAAGCAATAGATTCTGGATCCGTA
Organism: Flaveria trinervia; assembly: GCA_025506515.1. Taxonomy (NCBI): domain Eukaryota; kingdom Viridiplantae; phylum Streptophyta; class Magnoliopsida; order Asterales; family Asteraceae; genus Flaveria; species Flaveria trinervia. The sequence goes on along the minus strand of CM046449.1, from coordinate 26,479,357 downwards.
AGTCCCTACCTGCGATGAACGCTGAGTACTGACCTTCCATTTCTATTTACTATGGATTTTTAGAACAAAACTATTGTACTTGTGTGAATGAAAGAATGCGATTGGGCTATTCGTGTGATTGAACAATGCAGATGGTTCAATCATGCGACTGAACAAATATGAATGGTTCAATCGGACGATTGGATAGGTGCGGATGAACAATGCGAATAATGATCTTTAGTCGTGTGAATGGATGAACGACTGAGCCAATCGTGCGTATGAGTGGTGGGAATGGGTTCAGTCGTGCGATTGAGTCAATCGTGTGACTGAAGGCTGCTGCTTTTGCAAAAAACGAAGGTTTTGAACACTTTGACGCAAAAACACGAATTTCTCACGAACCCTAATTGTCGAATGCCGAAAAACATTAACTTTTTGACCTGGAAACGTCGAAAACACTGTTTGACACAAAAACATTAAGTTTTTGAGTGAAAAACACAATTTTTATATCAAAATCGATTGAATCACACGCAAATCAAGAACCAGGCTCTGATACCACTTGTTAGGACCGTTTAGGTATGGAGTACTAACCGATTTACGTGTATACCAAAGCAAATAGTGCAGAATCCTATTTGATTGGTGATCCAATAAGTGAGAATGCTAGTATAATCGATCTAAGAATGAATCTAAATGTTAAGAATTATTGTAAGATGATTAACTACGATCTAAGAACTTGGAACAGGTTTTCTTAGGTCTCTGCACGGCTAGGGTACGATTTAGTGCATAGGGATTCAAATCGTTTTGTTTTTCCATGAATTAAGTGGTATTTATAGAGGTTAGGGTTTTCCATTCATGTGACTGAAGCATGCGGTTGATCCATTCGCATGACTGAAGGTCTAGTCGTGCAACTGAGTCAATCTCATGTTACAATTGTGTGACTGATCCAGTCTGTTGGTCCAGTCATGTGACTGGCTCATTAGTATGAAGTATTCATGTGTATGGTCCATTTGCATGAGAACTTCACACGATTAAGTTTAAGCACGTTTCTCAATCATTATTGACTAAGAACTATGTAAACAACCACAAACGTATATAGTGAGTTCAATATGCATTATCACACAACAAATAATGAAATGTTAAACATTATAAGCATCACCAATACATTATATTTCATTCATACCCATCTTGTTACATATACGTAAGACATGAAATAGATTTTACATTTGAGCTCCTAAACTAGGTACACATGTATCAACACATAATTCAGAATCCAAACATCTATATACATTCATAATACTTAGGGGCTGTTTGATTTTGTCTGACCCAGCTGACTGGCTGACTCGGTCAGTGGGTTAGCCCGTTTGATATGCAAATGGTAGCTGCTGACCGTGTCCTTTGCAGCTGACCCAAACCTAAAAAAATACATGCCCACCCATTTACGCAGCCGGCCAATCCACCCTTTTACAATAGCACTGACGATGAATTCGATCAATTGGTCTTTGGTGTAGGTTTTAATGAGCTCTTGGTTGTGTTCTGGTGAGTTGTCGTCTTCGTCAGAGTCAGAGGATGTATCGATGGGTTGATTTGCAGGTGGGTTTGAGATGGGTTTTTGGGTTGGGGTTTTCTTCTTTGTTGTCTTTGTGATCTTCTTGTTGGTGGTAGTTTCTTTTTTTTGGTGGGTTTTTGCTTCTTTGTTGCTACTACTTTCACCATTGTTGTTGCAGAGAGTTGGGGTTAAAAGAGACAAGTTCACATTGTTGTCAGGGTGTGAGTACCCTACTTGTAAGGAGATAAAAAACCATTTTGGATTAAAAACCGTCATGTTTATATATAAAAGGAGTTATTACACAACACCAGTTAAAATACAAGCATAGTATGATTATTTTTTTCATTCAATAGAGTTAGTCAGATAGTAAATCAAACAACCAAGTTTCAGTCAGATGTAGACTCAGTCAGAACTTCTAACTGGGTCGGCTTCTGGCTCAATCAGATCTTACTAAGTCAGTTTTATCAAACAGTCCCTTAATAACTAACTAGAATTTACCATCTAAAATACTAAACTACACAACAATACTACATTATGTGATAACTAATTACCATGAAATTTGAATCCAAACTCTCACACTACACTCCAAGGCTCGACCGCCCATCAACCACCTATCCCCTCCCCTATCCTCCACTAACACGCCACTCCCTTCTCATCCACTCTCCTTACATGCATTTCACCATTTCAAACGTACACACACTTCCATTCTCACTCTTATTCTCTGCTCTCTTTCTCTCGGCTCTCTCTAGCCGAAAACACACACACACATGATTTTCATCACCATTTCAAACAAGTTTTCAAAGCACAACAACAATCTAGCACCATCCACACTTCAAACATGAAAGAAGGTGTTATCTTGTGGACTTTGGTGCACGGTTCTTGTAAGTCCGAGAATCTTAAGCCTTGTTCGAGATTCTCCAGCTCACCTCGTCCCTCTAGCTCTCAATCGTGAATCACTAAAAGTAAACTTGCTTCTATAATCTTGTTCTTGAGTCGATTTTAACATCTTTGAAGGTATCCCACTTAATATATTGGTTATTCTATCGGTGGAACACGAGTTACACCTTGAAACCCTCTTTATGGGTGATTATTGCATCATCTAACCTTTATGTCTTTAAACCTCCAAACCAAACTGTGTAATCTGCTTATAAATGGATTTTAAAACTCTTAATAACCTTTTTTGAAAGTTACAAGATGATTTGGTAATGTTTAAGCACGATCTATAATATTTTACACACGTGTAATGGTATAAAATGGTGATAACACTCATCTACAAACTTATTCCTTGGTTACTTGTTAAACCCATGAGTTAGAGCTATTATTTGAGTAAGTTTTAGTATTATTAGGTGTATAAGGTGATGTTAATCGCTGAAAAATAATACGAGTATGGATTGTTGACATGTTGTACTTGTTTGGGGACCCAAAAGGTGGTAAAATGACTTTAAAATAAGAGAAATTAGGGAATATCCATGTTAAAGAGAATTCCAGGCTCTAAAAGGTTCATCAAAGTTTGATGGATCGGATTTGTTGATTTAATGGTCAAACGCCAATTTTAAATGTAATTTTTAGCTAAAATCGGGTCTTAACTAGGTGATTTTTGGAAGAACACCTTGAAAATGAATGGATAAACATAAAATCTATGAAAAATTTATTATTTCAGTAAGTTGAGATCTTTAAGTCTTGATTTTGGTGAAAATTTGGTCAAATACATTTTTGAACGCTCGGTTTCGAGTAAAAACGCATTTTAACGGGTTAATCTTAAATATAATAATTTCAACTAGAAGAGGCTTAAAAACATACTTAACAGACTAGAATACTTATAATAATGTCACTAAAATTATATTAAAAGATTAAAGACTTAAAAACCGTAAGACTTAGTAGATAACTGTTAAAACTTAGGTTTTACCGTAACTTGTGACTTAAATCATAAGTTTACTAACTCAGATCAAAATTCTGGATAAATTGGAACTTAATTTAATAAAAAGGTACTATTTAACTCCCAAGGTATTGTAGTGGGCCATAAAAGTCAGATAATGAAAGAAAACAAACTTTAGGGTAAAATTTGTAAATTTTGAAACTTAAAGCGCTAAACTGTAAATTGTGCCAAATCTCTATAAATCAACCCCTATGGACTAATAATAACTTCGTTAGCTTAATTCTACTTATATAAATAATCAAATGTGGGAAAACCTACCAATTTCACTAAGAAAGCAATAATTTTCGATAAAAAGAAACTTTTTAATACAAGACTTGGCGAATCTAAGCTAGTTAAACATTTAACTTCTTCTTAACACACCTAGTACAAATCGTATGAACTTAGAGCTGGTGGCTTATCACTTAATCATGATTGGTAGGGTGCTAGAGTTGAAACTTTCCCAATACACAAAGAATCTATTGCTTGAGAATTAAGTGAGTTGTAGTGTCCGCCTTTTAATACTGTTTTTGGGATGAAGCATGCTATGTTTAAACTGAACTATATATGTGCTTAATATTCTATTGTATGTTGTGGTAAATGTTGTTACCTGCTGATACTTGTATCATAGTCATTAATTCTTGTGTGAACTGCTTGTTTAAATGGGTAGATCTACATAGGGAATCCCCCACACACAGTGCCTTTCGTGATGAATGGGAAGGGTACCACACTGAAATTGTTGGAGCTGTGCAAGATAGTCCATATTATCAACACAGTCAAAGTCAACAAAAATCAACGTCTCGGTCAAAGTCAACACAAAAGTCAAGCCCAACATGTTCGAGTCGAAGAACCAAGATGAGATGTTGAAGATTTAGATGACTAAGAGTTTTATTATAGTAAATATATTTTGTGTGAACAAAATATATTTTATATTGTTTTAGTCATGTTTTAGTCTAGTTATATAGTCTAGGGGGTTTTGTGTATATATGGAAACTTAGACTAGACTATAAATAGCCTAATTGTAACTAGAATTAGGTTAATGGTTGCATGGCCAATAGATTGAGGGATTACTTGTAAGCATATTTTGCAATCTAATTGGAGATCAAATGGGTTTTAATTGTGATTATCATATTTTGATCAATAACCTTCATGATTTGATTCGAGTGTGATGAACCTGGGCTAAAAATTTGGTATTGGAGCCATATTGGATCAAATACATTGAAGATTTGAAGATTTTTAGAGAGAGAAATTGAGGTTTTTGGATGTTTTTGTTCAATATCAATATTTCACCAATTTCAAATCAACTTTGAGTGTTACTGATATGGAAATTGATTGATGTTTGGTTGTTATTGCTTGGGAAAGCTCTGTTAATTATCAAGTCTCAAATCCATTAAGATTTGGGTGATTTCAAATTGATTTCGTGTTGAAAAAGCTTTTTAGCTTCGTTCAGCGAAATTACCAATTCATCCAGTGAAACTGTCTGTTCTTTCAGCGAAACTACAAGTGTTTTATACTTTGTAGTTAATTTCAACATCTCAGTGAAAGTAGTGATCTTGAATGAAAGTTCAACAGTGCGTGTGTGCATATTACAAGAGAAATTGTTGTTGAAAGTATCTTTGAACGAAAGTTCAAGCTTGTTTTGTGCGAAATTGTTGGCGAAACTAAGCAGTCTAAAGAATTTGGCTAGCGAAACTACTGCCGAATTTTCCAGCAAAACTACTGCCGAATTTTCCAGCAAAACTACTGCCGAAATTTCCAGCGAAACTACTGCCGAAATTTCCAGCAAAACTGCGGTCGGCTCAGCGAAAATAGATTTCACTGCGAAACTAAAATTTCAACGAAATTATCATTTTTTCAGCGAAACTAGAATGTCAAAGATGACTTTTTCTCATTAGTTCTCATTTTTTCAGCTTGACCCCGGTTGGTAAATTTGCATAGCGTGACATTAAAAAAAATTATTTTTCTCGGAGGAGAAATATTGTATAATTTTTGGGAAAAATACTTGTGGGGGTGTTAATTGCAATAAACAAACTTAAAAATGGCTTTTGCAGAACTATTTAAATCTTTCGGATCTGATAATCTCACAATTGCACAATGTCGATTTGATAATTTTGCAGCTTTAAAAACTGAAAATATATCTTATTTTGTTGATCCTTTTGTGTTGATGGCAAGCAATTTGAAGAAGTTTGATGCCCAATTGGGAAATCATGAACAAGTTTTTAGATTGCTTGATTCCCTCCCATTAGAATGAAGCTCACACGACAAGTCGATTAAACGAGATAGAGGCTTTCGGGATTACAAACTAATGGAGGTGGTCAACAAACTGAAATAAATTGAGTTGGATATCAAACGTCGTGAGTACTATAAACCAACATATCCAAATATCACTTCAAACCCTAAAGAGAAACAAGAAGAGAGATCAGATTCTGGCACCAATTCCAACGGTTTACCAAACCTGGACTTGAAGAGGTACACGAGGAGCTTAAGCAGACATCAATGGGTAAAGATGGAGCTAGTGGAATGATGAAGTTTGTGATGTTGAGAATGAAGAGGAATGGAAGCAAAATACTAGAGTTTGCAACTACGACAAGGCTCTTACCGCTGAAAGAGTTATCCTAGATCTTCCATACGAGACAGTTCTGGATATGTGTTCTTCTGCTTGCAAAATTAGGCTATTTAGTGTGTAGAAAGATAATAGGTTACTTTTAGATAACCAAAAGGAATTAACCACCATAAATGCAGAACTTAAAAAGAATGAAGCCAAGTAGTTCATAAAACTAAATGAAGCTTTAAAAGAAAATGATCTTTTAAAACGACTCTTGAAAGAAACGTTGAAATTAATCTTTTAAATGAAAGAGTTACCTTGGATGAATTTTATACAAGCAAATTTAAAACAAAGCTTGATTGATGGACCATATCTGGAATGAAAAAGGAAGAGCTACTATGTAAACAAAGGGGAGCTAGGATTAAGATGAGAGTGGGTTGTGGTGAAATCCATACGTCTATCTTCCTCCTAGCACTCATTGTTACTATCCTGTGCCTCAACCTCATCCATCTAATGATTTGATTTATGCTGTTGAAACTAATAGTTTAAATGCAGGTTTAAGCAACGTTAATCTTAAATAGGTTAGAGATGTGCAGGATTCTCTTGTAGGTTTGGGATTCCTTAGGCAGGGGTCTGATAAGAAGATTAACGATGATTCCACTTCTAATGCTCCAACACCAATATCAGTTGCTTCTCCAACCTTCTTTAACAAATTCAAAACAGGTAATATTCCTTCATTTGCTCCTGTCAGGTTTGTCAAAGAAGGAACAGTTGTTGAATCGTTAGGCAATCAGAATCCTATAACCAAAGTCGACACTATAAGAGGTGTCAATCAAGACCCATTAGAGAAAGATCCGTGTATATAAGACTGGATAAGCTCAGATGATGAATCAATCACAGAGGAGCATGTTGGTTCCTCACAGAACAAGATATCTCCTCACATTGTCTAGTCTTAAAAGCTTCCAAAAGCTTAATCAATACTAATATGGATCTCTTCTCCAATTGCAAAAGAACCCAGTCAATCAGTGAAGATCTCATTCCCTGTTCAGCACAGGAAAATTCAGAACATGCAAGAATCTACTACAAGCTCAAAGCAATCCTCATCCCCACCTGCACCACACGATTCAGTCAAGCATCAAAAGCCTTTCAAGGTTTGTTTTGAGTGTAGAAAAGAAGGTCATGTGGTAAAGAAGTGTCCTCAAAGACTTGCTTCGAATGGTAAGGGCAAACCACATTGCTTCTCCGGATGTAAGTCTACAAACAATGTCCCAGACGGTAAAGGCAACACGGGTTGCTTCTTTGGTTCAAGAGGTAAAATGCAAACATCTTTGAATGCTTGGATGAAAAACTCTCTATCCAAACCTTTTCATGTGAAGCTGGGTTCACATGATACAAAGTTCAAAATGACCAAAGGTTCAAACTCAAATTCTTTTCCTTTCGGTCCTAAATAGAAAATGATTTCTAAATTTAATTCATTCAAATCCAAATTAATTAAACAAAAACAAATTTGGCAAATTAAAAAGAAGGATACAGATATCCCTGATTGTTTAAACGGTTGTGTGCAAAAGTAGGTTTCTTGTATTGATGAAAAAGGAACTTCCAGGACTACGATGGCCTGGGTTCCCCTTTCAAACTAATCTGTTAATGAGTGCAGGAACAATTCAGGAGGACAGTTAGTAATCCGGTTACTCTCAGAGATTGTTCCTAATTCAAATTTGAGGTGTAACAAACACCTTAAGGTGACGGTATTTTATTCACAATATGGATTTTTATCTACACAATCACCGTTCTCACTTCACAATCACTGCATATTTCTTGAGAATTAATTTCTTATATTCATATTACTATAGATTGGAAGACCTTCTTTGGTAAATTTTTATTTTTGTACAATTTTATGAAAAAATTTTAAAAAAATAAAAAAAAACAGGTTTGCAAAAATAAAAATTTAGGGGAGAGTCTAGTAAAAAAATGAAAAAGTGTTGGGTTTTGTTACAAGTTTTTCAAAGATTGTTTAACCATTTAAACAAAAACGCAGCAGAAATATGAATATATATTATGTTTAGATTCTGAAATTAACCATTTTAAAATTCAAGATAACAAACCAAAGAACAAGGATCATGTATATATGAAAAGAGATGCTATCAAACATAAACAACCATAGGGTGTTCCTAGAATACAACCTTTCTAAGAACAAGAAGATGAGATGGATATACGATGAAGGAGATGATGTTCTTGAATGAAAGCCTTCAAAGAAGAAGACCTAAAGCTTGTATACCCACAAGCTCTTGCCAAACACCTAACTTGTTAGAAAGTAAAACACCAAATCTCTTCTCCTTCTTGAAAACCTGAAAATCAGCCAACTTGAACTCGAAAGGCAGCCAAGAAAACCGAATTTTTCAGCCAAGAATGAGAGGAAAAGAGAGCTTTTGCATGTGTGTGTGAGAGAGAGTGTGTTAGGGTGGAGTGCTAGAGTGTTTAAGTCTTGCTCAAAACAGAAAGGAATCCCAGGAGGGTATCCAAGGGGTGGCCGAAATTTTTTTATTTAAAATGGTTTCCCACCCATTTTAATCTTATAAAACTTTACACTCTTTAATCCATAATTCTTTAAAATTAAAACTCTTTTAATTTTATAACTTAACACGCTTTTATTTATTATTATTTAACCCACTTAAATAATAAAACAAATAATTTCTCATGAACAAATTATCCATGTAATGTTGTTCTATTTCAAAAGCAATGATTTAGAAAACCCATTTTCTAAATTGGTGTCAATATTTATTTGTATGATCTTATCAAGAAATAAATATTTATTGGTGTTTATTTAGATTGTTATTGGGTATGACCCGGATTGGATCATAACGTACTAACCACATCAATCTTGTATGTGTCTTGCGCATACAAGATCCAACAATCTTCCACTTGCACAAGATTCATAGAAGATTGATGCAAGCAGTAAATACTGCCTAACAACGGGTTACTACCCTTAATACGTATGACTAAGTGCCATTCAATAACATCATCCCCTTCAAGTACCTTATTTGAATTGTATTAGGTGAATCAATCATCTATCCTTTTGTCATAGATGTCATGTCAAATCCCAAAGAAATAGAGTGATCATTCTTCATTGATGTAACTTCATCAGGCCTTACACATATTACTCTCAACGAATAAGAGGGACAAATCCCATCTTGACCACATACGTCACTTACAATCACCTTCTATTATACCTGAATTCAGCCTTATGTACTGCCATGTTTTAGAACATTAAAGAACTAAGTCAAAGTATAACATTTGGTGAATATCAAGACCCAATATGTATCTCAGGTCAGAGGATACCAAATGCTATTCTCCATTACTCAAAATTACTTATTAATCAATCAAGAAGATTCCATGTAGTAATATTTGAGATGCGGGTCAGTCCAATATTTGTATCCCACAAATATCTATGAACTTTGGCAGCAACTATTTGCTCTATATTCATGTATATGAATATCCACAAATCCAAGTTCATAATAGTCTTATCCGTATATATGTTGTTCTATTACAAAAGCAACGTTTTAGAAAACCCATTTTCTAAATTGGTGTCAATATTTATTTGTATTATCTCATCAACAAACAAATATATTTTGGTGTTTGTTTAGCATGTTATTGGGTATGACCCGACTTGATCATAATATACTAACCACATCAATCTTGTATGTGTCTTGGGCATACAAGTTCCAACAATCTCCCACTTGCACAAGATTCATAGAAGATTGATGCAAGCAGTAAATACCGCCTACCAACGGTTTACTACCCTTAATACGTATGATTAAGTGCCAGTCAATAACATCATCCTCTTCAAGTACCTTACTTGAATTGTTTTAGGTGAATCAATCATCTATCCTTTTCTTGCAGATGTCATGTTAAATCCCAGAGACACAGAGTGATCATTCTCCATTGATTTAAATTTATTAGGCCTTAGACATCTTACTCCTAACGAATAAGAGGGACAAATCCCATCTTGACTACATACGTCTCTCACAATTACCTTATATCATACCTGAACACAGACTTATGTACTGCCATGTTTCAAAACAACAAAGAACTAAGTATATAATATTTGGTAAATATCAAGACCCAATATGTATCTCAGGTCAGATGATACCAAATGATGGTCACCTTTACTCAAACTTACTTATGATCAATCAGGAAGATTCCATGTAGTAATATTTGAAATGCAGGTCAGTCCAATATTTGTATCCCACAAATATCTATGAACTTTGGCAGCAACCCTTTGATCTATATTCATCCATATGAATATCTACCAATCCAAGTTCATATAGTTTAACCTTCATACTTGTTCCCATAAATATGAACGACTATGGACGTTCTGAGTAAATGATTTACTCATGGATTTTAAACATTCAAAATAGGAATATTAGTTGAATCATTATAACCAAAGAATTCATTCAAGTAATAAAGGGTTACAATATCTAAATACATAAATTAAAGATCATATCCAATCACTATAATATTGAAGTCCCATGGCACAAGTATGACTTTGATGCTTTGCCTTTTCAAGAAGTTTCGTGAGTGGATCCGCAATATTTTGATCCGTGTGAACTTTGCGAATACATATCTTTCCCTTTTTAACTTCATCCCTTATGTAGTAGAATCTCCGTTCGATGTGACTAGTCTTTTGATGTGCACGGAGTTCCTTGATTTGAGCAATCGCACCCTCGTTATCACAAAAAAATTCTAGGGGTCTAGAATGGAAGGGACCACCCCTAGATCGGCATTGAATTTGTTGGGTTTTGTTACATGTTTATCAAAGCAAGTTTAACCATTTAAACTTAAAAAACGCAGCGGATATTAGTGGTTAAAAGGTGTTTTATAATCTGAAAGTTTGAACCATTTTTAATCCAAAACAAAACCCATAAACAAAGATCATATATATACGTGAAATGAAATGCTATCAAAACAAAAAGAACAACCATAGGGTGTTTTTGAAACTACAGTTCAAGAACAAGATGTTGTAGTAAGGATGAGAAGAAAAAGATTATGCTTCTTGAATGTATAGCCTCCAAAGTAGAAGACCTCAAGCTTGTATACCCACAAGTTCTTCCAAACACCAAGCTTGTTAGGGAGCGCAACACCAAAATCCTCTTCCTATGCTCCTTCCAAATCTGAAATTTTCAGCAACCTTTTGCCTTGAATCCAAATATTTAAGCCCTTTGAGAGAGAGTTCTTACAATGAGTATGAGAGAGAGAGAGAGAGAGAGTTGGTTGAGGTGGAGTGCAAGAGAGATTAAAGTCTTGTAATAACCAAGACATGCAATCCCAAGGAGAGTGGACCTCCTTAGGGCGTCCGAAATCCCATTCAAAATGGGTTCCCCCCATTTTAGTTTTTACAAAAAACTTACACTTTCAACACATAAGTTTATAAAATTAAAACCTCTTTTAATTTTATAACATTAACACACTTTTGTTTGTTACTATTTAACTGACTTAAATAATGAAACAAATAATTTGTCATGAAAAAATTATCCATATAATGTTGTTCTATTACAAAAGCAACGTTTTAGAAAACCCATTTTTTAAATTGGTGTCAATATTTATTTGTATTATCTAATCAACAAACAAATATATTTTGGTGTTTGTTTAGCTAGTTATTGGGTATGATCCGACTTGATCATAACATACTAACCACATCAATCTTGTATGTGTCTTGGGCATACAAGTTCCAACAATCTCCCACTTGCACAAGATTCATAGAAGATTGATGCAAGCAGTAAATACCGCCTACCAACGGTTTACTACCCTTAATACGTATGATTAAGTGCCAGTCAATAACATCATCCTCTTCAAGTACCTTACTTGAATTGTTTTAGGTGAATCAATCATCTATCCTTTTCTTGTAGATGTCATGTTAAATCCCGAGACACAGAGTGATCATTCTCCATTGATTTAAATTTATCAGGCCTTAGACATCTTACTCCTAACGAATAAGAGGGACAAATCCCATCATGACTACATACGTCTCTCACAATTACCTTATATCATACCTGAACACAGACTTATGTACTGCCATGTTTCAGAAAAGCAAAGAACTAAGTCAAATTATAATATTCGGTAAATATCAAGACCCAATATGTATCTCAGGTCAGAAGATACCAAATGATGTTCACCTTTACTCAAAATTACTTATGAACAGTGAGGAAGATTCCATGTAGTAATATTGAAATGCAGGTCAGTCCAATATTTGTATCCCACAAATATCTATGAACTTTGGTAGCAACCCTTTGATCTATATTCATCCATATGAATATCTACCAATCCAAGTTCATAATAGTCTAACCTTCATATTTGTTCCCATAAATATGAACGACTACGGACGTTCTAAGTAAATGATTTACTCATGCATTTTTAACATTCAAAATAGGAATATTAGTTGAATCATTATAACCAAAGAATTCATTCAAGTAATAAAGGGTTACAATATCTAAATACGTAAATTAAAGATCATATCCAATCACTATAATATTGAAGTCCCATGGCACAAGTATGTCTTTCATGCTTTGCCTTTTCAAGAAGTTTCGTGAGTGGATCCGCAATATTTTGATCCTTGTGAACTTTGCGAATACATATCTTTCCCTATTTAACTTCATCCCTTATGTAGTAGAATCTCCGTTCAATGTGCCTACTCTTTTGATGTGCACGGAGTTCCTTGATTTGAGCAATCGCACCCTCGTTATCACCAAAACATTCTAGGGGTCTAGAATGGAATGGACCACCCCTAGATCGGCAATGAATTTGTCGGGTTTTGTTACATGTTTATCAAAGCAAGTTTAACCATTTAAACTTCAAAAACATAGCGGATATTAGAGGTTAAAAGGTGTTTTATAATCTGAAAGTTTGAACCATTTTTAATCCAAAACAAAACCCATAAACAAAGATCATATATATATGTGAAATGAAATGCTATCAAAACAAAAAGAACAACCATAGGGTGTTTTTGAAACTACAGTTCAAGAACAAGATGATGTAGTAAGGATGAGAAGAAAAAGATGATGCTTCTTGAATGTATAGCCTCCAAAGTAGAAGACCTCAAGCTTGTATACCCACAAGCTCTTCCAAACACCTAGCTTGTTAGGGAGCGCAACACCAAAATCCTCTTCCTATGCTCCTTCAAAATCTGAAATTTTCAGCAACCTTTTGCCTTGAATCCGGATATTTAAGCCCTTTGAGAGAGAGTTCTTACAATGAGTATGAGAGAGAGAGAGAGAGTTGGTTGAGGTGGAGTGCAAGAGAGATTAAAGTCTTGTAATAACCAAGACATGCAATCCCAAGGAGAGTGGACCTCCTTAGGGCGGCTGAGATCCCATTCAAAATGGGTTCCCCCCATTTTAGTTTTTACAAAAAACTTACACTTTCAACCCATAAGTTTATAAAATTAAAACCTCTTTTAATTTTATAACATTAACACACTTTTGTTTGTTACTATTTAACTCACTTAAATAATGAAACAATTAATTTCTCATGAACAAATTATCCATATAATGTTGTTCTATTACAAAAGCAACGTTTTAGAAAACCCATTTGTAAATTGGTGTCAATATTTATTTGTATTATCTCATCAACAAACAAATATATTTTGGTGTTTGTTTAGCTTGTTATTGGGTCTGACCCGACTATCATAACATACTAACCACATCAATCTTGTATGTGTCTTGGGCATACAAGTTCCAACAATCTCCCACTTGCGCAAGATTCGTAGAAGATTGATGCAAGCAGTAAATACCGCCTACCAACGGTTTGCTACCCTTTATACGTATGATTAAGTGCCGGTCAATAACATCATCCTCTTCATGTACCTTACTTGAATTGTTTTAGGTGAATCAATCATCTATCCTTTTCTTGTAGATGTCATGTTAAATCCCAGAGACACAGAGTGATCATTCTCCATTGATTTAAATTTATCAGGCCTTAGACATCTTACTCCTAACGAATAAGAGGGACAAATCCCATCTTGACTACATACGTCTCTCACAATTACCTTATATCATACCTAAACACAGACTTATGTACTGCCATGTTTCAGAACAGCAAAGAACTAAGTCAAATTATAATATTCGGTAATATCAAGACCCAATATGTATCTCTGGTCAGAGGATACCAAATGATGTTCACCTTTACTCAAAATTAGTTATGATCAATCAGGAAGATTCCATGTAGTAATATTTGAAATGCAGGTCAGTCCAATATTTGTATCCCACAAATATCAATGAACTTTGGCAGCAACCCTTTGATCTATATTCATCCATATGAATCTACCAATCCAAGTTCATAATAGTCTAACCTTCATACTTGTTCCCATAAATATGAACAACTATGGAAGTTCTAAGTAAATGATTTACTCATGGATTTTAAACATTGAAAATAGGAATATTTTGAATCATTATAACCAAAGAATTCATTCAAGTAATAAAGGGTTACAATATCTAAATACATAAATAAAGATCATATCCAATCACTATAATATTGAAGTCCCATGGCACAAGTATGACTTTCATGCTTTGCCTTTTCAAGAAGTTTCGTGAGTGGATCCGCAATATTTTGATCCGTGTGAACTTTGCGAATACATATCTTTCCCTATTTAACTTCATCCCTTATGTAGTAGAATCTCCGTTTAATGTGCCTAGTCTTTTGATGTGCACGGAGTTCCTTGATTTGAGCAATCGCACCCTTGTTATCACAAAAACATTCTAGGGGTCCAGAATGGAATGGACCACCCCTAGATCGGCAATGAATTTGTTGGGTTTTGTTACATGTTTATCAAAGCAAGTTTAACCATTTAAACTTCAAAAACGCAGTGGATATTAGAGGTTAAAAGGGGTTTTATAATCTGAAAGTTTGAACCATTTTAATCCAAAACAAAACCCATAAACAAAGATCATATATATATGTGAAATGAAATGCAATCAAAACAAAAAGAACAACCATAGGGTGTTTTTGAAACTACAGTTCAAGAACAAGATGTTGTAGTAAGGATGAGAAGAAAAAGATTATGCTTCTTGAATGTATAGCCTCCAAAGTAGAAGACCTCAAGCTTGTATACCCACAAGCTCTTCCAAACACCTAGCCTGTTAGGGAGCGCAACACCAAAATCCTCTTCCTATGCTCCTTAAAAATCTGAAATATTCAGCAACCTTTTGCCTTGAATCCAAATATTTAAGCCCTTTGAGAGAGAGTTCTTACAATGAGTATGAGAGAGAGAGAGAGAGAGTTGGTTGAGGTGGAGTGCAAGAGAGATTAAAGTCTTGTAATAACCAAGACATGCAATCCCAAGGAGAGTGGACCTCCTTAGGGCGGCCGAAATCCCATTCAAAATGGGTTCCCCCCATTTTAGTTTTTACAAAAAACTTACACTTTCAACCCATAAGTTTATAAAATTAAAACCTCTTTTAATTTTATAACATTAACACACTTTTGTTTGTTACTATTTAACTCACTTAAATAATGAAACAAATAATTTCTCATGAAAAAATTATCCATATAATGTTGTTCTATTACAAAAGCAACGTTTTAGAAAACCATTTTCTAAATTGGTGTTAATATTTATTTGTATTATCTCATCAACAAACAAATATATTTTGGTGTTTGTTTAGCTTGTTATTGGGTATGACCCGACTTGATCATAACATACTAACCACATCAATCTTGTATGTGTCTTGGGCATACAAGTTCCAACAATCTCCCACTTGTGCACGATTCATTGAAGATTGATGCAAGCAGTAAATACCGCCTACCAACGGTTTGCTACCCTTAATACATATGATTAAGTGCGAGTCAATAACATCATCCTCTTCATGTACCTTACTTGAATTGTTTTAGGTGAATCAATCATCTATCCTTTTCTTGCAGATGTCATGTTAAATCCCAGAGACACAGAGTGATCATTCTCCATTGATTTAAATTTATCAGGCCTTAGACATCTTACTCCTAACAAATAAGAGGGACAAATCCCATCTTGACTACATACGTCTCTCACAATTACGTTATATCATACCTGAACACAGACTTATGTACTGCCATGTTTCACAACAGAAAAGAACTAAGTCAAATTATAATATTCGGTAAATATCAAGACCCAATATGTATCTCAGGTCAGAGGATACCAAATGATGTACACCTTTACTCAAAATTACTTATGATCAATCAGGAAGATTCCATGTAGTAATATTTGAAATGCAGGTCAGTCTAATATTTGTATCCCACAAATATCTATGAACTTTGGCAGCAACCCTTTGATCTATATTCATCCATATGAATATCTACAAATCCAAGTTTATAATAGTCTAACCTTCATACTTGTTCCCATAAATATGAACAACTATGGAAGTTCTGAGTAAATGATTTACTCATGGATTTTAAACATTGAAAATAGGAATATTAGTTGAATCATTATAACCAAAGAATTCATTCAAGTAATAAAGGGTTACAATATCTAAATACATAAATTAAAGAACATATCCAATCACTATAATATTGAAGTCCCATGGCACAAGTATGACCTTCATGCTTTGCCTTTTCAAGAAGTTTCGTTAGTGGATCCGCAATATTTTGATCCATGTGAACTTTGCGAATACATATATTTCCCTATTTAACTTCATCCCTTATGTAGTAGAATCTCCGTTCAATGTGCCTAGTCTTTTGATGTGCACGGAGTTCCTTGATTTGAGCAATCGCACCCTCGTTATCACAATAACATTCTAGGGGTCCAGAATGGAATGGACCACCCCTAGATCGGCAATGAATTTGTTGGGTTTTGTTACATGTTTATCAAAGCAAGTTTAACCATTTAAACTTCAAAAATACAGCGGATATTAGAGGTTAAAAGGTGTTTTATAATCTGAAAGTTTGAACCATTTTTAATCCAAAATAAAACCCATAAACAAAGATCATATATATATGTGGGAAATGCTATCAAAACAAAAAGAACAACCATAGGGTGTTTTTGAAACTACAGTTCAAGAACGAGATGATGTAGTAAGGATGAGAAGAAAAAGATGATGCGTCTTGAATGTATAGCCTCCAAAGTAGAAGACCTTAAGCTTGTATACCCACAAGCTCTTCCAAACACCTAGCCTGTTAGGGAGCGCAACACCAAAATCCTCTTCCTATGCTCCTTCAAAATCTGAAATTTTCAGCAACCTTTTGCCTTGAATCCAAATATTTAAGCCCTTTGAGAGAGAGTTCTTACAATGAGTATGAGAGAGAGAAAGAGAGAGTTGGTTGAGGTGGAGTGCAAGAGAGATTAAAGTCTTGTAATAACCAAGACATGCAATCCCAAGGAGAGTGGACCTCCTTAGGGCGGCCGAAATCCCATTCAAAATGGGTTCCCCCCATTTTAGTTTTTACAAAAAACTTACACTTTTAACCCGTAAGTTTATAAAATTAAAACCTCTTTTAATTTTATAACATTAACACACTTTTGTTTGTTACTATTTAACTCGCTTAAATAATGAAAAAATAATTTCTCATGAACAAATTATCCATATAATGTTGTTCTATTACAAAAGCAACGTTTTAGAAAACCCATTTTATAAATTGGTGTCAATATTTATTTGTATTATCTCATCAACAAACAAATATATTTTGGTGTTTGTTTAGCTTGTTATTGGGTATGACCTGATTTGATCATAACATACTAACCACATCAATCTTGTATGTGTCTTGGGCATACAAGTTCCAACAATCTCCCACTTGCGCAAGATTCATAGAAGATTGATGCAAGCAGTAAATACCGCCTACCAACGGTTTACTACCCTTAATACGTATGATTAAGTGCCAGTCAATAACATCATCCTCTTCATGTACCTTACTCGAATTGTTTTAGGTGAATCAATCATCTATCCTTTTCTTGTAGATGTCATGTTAAATCCCAGAGACATAGAGTGATCATTCTCCATTGATTTAAATTTATCAGGCCTTAGACATCTTACTCCTAACGAATAAGAGGGACAAATCCCATCTTGACTACATACGTCTCTCACAATTACGTTATATCATACCTGAACACAGACTTATGTACTGCCATGTTTCACAACAGCAAAGAACTAAGTCAAATTATAATATTCGGTAAATATGAAGACCCAATATGTATCTCAGGTCAGAGGATACCAAATGATGTTCACCTTTACTCAAAATTACTTATGATCAATCAGGAAGATTCCATGTAGTAATATTTGAAATGCAGGTCAGTCTAATATTTGTATCCCACAAATATCTATGAACTTTGGCAGCAACCCTTTGATCTATATTCATCCATATGAATATCTACCAATCCAAGTTTATAATAGTCTAACCTTCATACTTGTTCCCATAAATATGAACAACTATGGAAGTTCTGAGTAAATGATTTACTCATGGATTTTAAACATTGAAAATAGGAATATTAGTTGAACCATTATAACCAAAGAATTCATTCAAGTAATAAAGGGTTACAATATCTAAATACATAAATTAAAGATCATATCCAATCACCATAATATTGAAGTCCCATGGCACAAGTATGACTTTCATGCTTTGCCTTTTCAAGAAGTTTCGTGAGTGGATCCGCAATATTTTGATCCATGTGAACTTTGCGAATACATATCTTTCCCTATTTAACTTCATCCCTTATGTAGTAGAATCTCCGTTCAATGTGCCTAGTCTTTTGATGTGCACGGAGTTCCTTGATTTGAGCAATCGCACCCTCGTTATCACAAAAACATTCTAGGGGTCCAGAATGGAATGGAGCACCCCTAGATCGGCAATGAATTTGTTGGGTTTTGTTACATGTTTATCAAAGCAAGTTTAACCATTTAAACTTCAAAAATACAGCGGATATTAGAGGTTAAAAGGTGTTTTATAATCTGAAAGTTGAACCATTTTTAATCCAAAATAAAACCCATAAACAAATCATATATATATGTGGAATGAAATGCTATCAAAACAAAAAGAACAACCATAGGGTGTTTTTGAAACTACAGTTCAAGAACGAGATGATGTAGTAAGGATGAGAGAAAAAGATGATGCTTGTTGAATGTATAGCCTCCAGAGTAGAAGACCTCAAGCTTGTATACCCACAAGCTCTTCCAACACCTAGCCTGTTAGGGAGCGCAACACCAAAATCCTCTTCCTATGCTCCTTCAAAATCTGAAATTTTCAGCAACCGTTTGCCTTGAATCCAATATTTAAGCCCTTTGAGAGAGAGTTCTTACAATGAGTATGAGAGAGAGAGAGAGAGTTGGTTGAGGTGGAGTGCAAGAGAGATTAAAGTCTTGTAATAACCAAGACATGCAATCCCAAGGAGAGTGGACCTCCTTAGGGCGGCCGAAATCCCATTCAAAATGGGTTCCCCCCATTTTAGTTTTTACAAAAAACTTACACTTTCAACCCATAAGTTTATGAAATTAAAACCTCTTTTAATTTTATAACATTAACACACTTTTGTTTGTTACTATTTAACTCACTTAAATAATGATAAAATAATTTCTCATGAACAAATATCGATATAATGTTGTTCTATTACAAAAGCAACGTTTTAGAAAACCCATTTTCTAAATTGGTGTCATATTTATTTGTATTATCATCAACAAACAATATATTTTGGTGTTTGTTTAGCTTGTTATTGGGTATGACCCGATTTGATCATAACATACTAACCACATCAATCTTGTATGTGTCTTGGGCATACAAGTTCCAACAATCTCCCACTTGCGCAAGATTCATAGAAGATTGATGCAAGCAGTAAATACCGCCTACCAATGGTTTACTACCCTTAATACGTATGATTAAGTGCCAGTCAATAACATCATCCTCTTCATGTACCTTACTCGAATTGTTTTAGGTGAATCAATCATCTATCCTTTTCTTGTAGATGTCATGTTAAATCCCAGAGACACAGAGTGATCATTCTCCATTGATTTAAATTTATCAGGCCTTAGACATCTTACTCCTAACGAATAAGAGGGACAAATCCCATCTTGACTACATACGTCTCTCACAATTACGTTATATCATACCTGAACACAGACTTATGTACTGCCATGTTTCACAACAGCAAAGAACTAAGTCAAATTATAATATTCGGTAAATATCAAGACCCAATATGTATCTCAGGTCAGAGGATACCAAATGATGTTCACCTTTACTCAAAATTACTTATGATCAATCAGGAAGATTCCATGTAGTAATATTTGAAATGCAGGTCAGTCTAATATTTGTATCCCACAAATATCTATGAACTTTGGCAGCAACCCTTGATCTATATTCATCCATATGAATATCTACCAATCCAAGTTTATAATAGTCTAACCTTCATACTTGTTCCCATAAATATGAACAACTATGGAAGTTCTGAGTAAATGATTTACTCATGGATTTTAAACATTGAAAATAGGAATATTAGTTGACTCATTATAACCAAAGAATTCATTCAAGTAATAAAGGGTTACAATATCTAAATACATAAATTAAAGATCATATCCAATCACCATAATATTGAAGTCCCATGGCACAAGTATGACTTTCATGCTTTGCCTTTTCAAGAAGTTTCGTGAGTGGATCCGCAATATTTTGATCCGTGTGAACTTTGCGAATACATATCTTTTCCTATTTAACTTCATCCCTTATGTAGTAGAATCTCCGTTCAATGTGCCTAGTCTTTTGATGTGCACGGAGTTCCTTGATTTGAGCAATCGCACCCTCGTTATCACAAAAACATTCTAGGGGTCCAGAATGGAATGGAGCACCCCTAGATCGGCAATGAATTTGTTGGGTTTTGTTACATGTTTATCAAAGCAAGTTTAACCATTTAAACTTCAAAAATACAGCGGATATTAGAGGTTAAAAGGTGTTTTATAATCTGAAAGTTTGAACCATTTTTAATCCAAAATAAAACCCATAAACAAAGATCATATATATATGTGGAATGAAATGCTATCAAAACAAAAAGAACAACCAGGGTGTTTTTGAAACTACAGTTCAAGAACGAGATGATGTAGTAAGGATGAGAAGAAAAAGATGATGCTTCTTGAATGTATAGCCTCCAAAGTAGAAGACCTCAAGCTTGTATACCCACAAGCTCTTCCAAACACCTAGCCTGTTAGGGAGCGCAACACCAAAATCCTCTTCCTATGCTCCTTCAAAATCTGAAATTTTCAGCAACCTTTTGCCTTATATCCAAATATTTAAGCCCTTTGAGAGAGAGTTCTCACAATGAGTATGAGAGAGAGAGAGAGAGAGTTGGTTGAGGTGGAGTGCAAGAGAGATTAAAGTCTTGTAATAACCAAGACATGCAATCCCAAGGAGAGTGGACCTCCTTAGGGCGGCCGAAATCCCATTCAAAATGGGTTCCCCCCATTTTAGTTTTTACAAAAAACTTACACTTTCAACCCGTAAGTTTATAAAATTAAAACCTCTTTTAATTTTATAACATTAACATACTTTTGTTTGTTACTATTTAACTCGCTTAAATAATGAAAAAATAATTTCTCATGAACAAATTATCCATATAATGTTGTTCTATTACAAAAGCAACGTTTTAGAAAACCCATTTTCTAAATTGGTGTCAATATTTATTTGTATTATCTCATCAACAAACAAATATATTTTGGTGTTTTTTAGCTTGTTATTGGGTATGACCTGATTTGATCATAACATACTAACCACATCAATCTTGTATGTGTCTTGGGCATACAAGTTCCAACAATCTCCCACTTGCGCAGATTCATAGAAGATTGATGCAAGCAGTAAATACCGCCTACCAACGGTTTACTACCCTTAATACGTATGATTAAGTGCCAGTCAATAACATCATCCTCTTCATGTACCTTACTCGAATTGTTTTAGGTGAATCAATCATCTATCCTTTTCTTGTAGATGTCATGTTAAATCCCAGAGACATAGAGTGATCATTCTCCATTGATTTAAATTTATCAGGCTTAGACATCTTACTCCTAACGAATAAGAGGGACAAATCCCATCTTGACTACATACGTCTCTCACAATTACGTTATATCATACCTGAACACAGACTTATGTACTGCCATGTTTCACAACAGCAAAGAACTAAGTCAAATTATAATATTCGGTAAATATCAAGACCCAATATGTATCTCAGGTCAGAGGATACCAAATGATGTTCACCTTTACTGAAAATTACTTATGATCAATGAGGAAGATTCCATGTAGTAATATTTGAAATGCAGGTCAGTCTAATATTTGTATCCCACAAATATCTATGAACTTTGGTAGCAACCCTTTGATCTATATTCATCCATATGAATATCTACCAATCCAAGTTTATAATAGTCTAACCTTCATACTTGTTCCCATAAATATGAACAACTATGGAAGTTCTAAGTAAATGATTTACTCATGGATTTTAAACATTGAAAATAGGAATATTAGTTGAATCATTATAACCAAAGAATTCATTCAAGTAATAAAGGGTTACAATATCTAAATACGTAAATTAAAGATCATATCCAATCACTATAATATTGATGTCCCATGGCACAAGTATGACTTTCATGCTTTGCCTTTTCAAGAAGTTTCGTGAGTGGATCCGCAATATTTTGATCCATGTGAACTTTGCGAATACATATCTTTCCCTATTTAACTTCATCCCTTATGTAGTAGAATCTCCGTTCAATGTGCCTAGTCTTTTGATGTGCATGGAGTTCCTTGATTTGAGCAATCGCACCCTCGTTATCACAAAAACATTCTAGGGGTCCAGAATGGAATGGAGCACCCCTAGATCAGCAATGAATTTGTTGGGTTTTGTTACATGTTTATCAAAGCAAGTTTAACCATTTAAACTTCAAAAACGCAGCGGATATTAGAGGTAAAAGGTGTTTTATAATCTGAAAGTTTGAACCATTTTAATCCAAAATAAAACCCATAAACAAAGATCATATATATGTGGAATGAAATGCTATCAAAACAAAAAGAACAACCATAGGGTGTTTTTGAAACTACAGTTCAAGAACGAGATGATGTAGTAAGGATGAGAAGAAAAAGATGATGCTTCTTGAATGTATAGCCTCCAAAGTAGAAGACCTCAAGCTTGTATACCCATAAGCTCTTCCAAACACCTAGCCTGTTAGGGAGCGCAACACCAAAATCCTCTTCCTATGCTCCTTCAAAATCTGAAATTTTCAGCAACCTTTTGCCTTGAATCCAAATATAATCCCTTTGAGAGAGAGTTCTTACAATGAGTATGAGAGAGAGAGAGAGAGAGTTGGTTGAGGTGGAGTGCAAGAGAGATTAAAGTCTTGTAATAACCAAGACATGCAATCCCAAGGAGAGTGGACCTCCTTAGGGCGGCCGAAATCCCATTCAAAGGGTTCCCCCCATTTTAGTTTTTACAAAAAACTTACACTTTCAACCCATAAGTTTATAAAATTAAAACCTCTTTTAATTTTATAACATTAACACACTTTTGTTTGTTACTATTTAACTCACTTAAATAATGAAAAAATAATTTCTCATGAACAAATTATCCATATAATGTTGTTCTATTACAAAAGCAACGTTTTAGAAAACCCATTTTCTAAATTGGTGTCAATATTTATTTGTATTATCTCATCAACAAACAAATATATTTTGGTGTTTGTTTAGCTTGTTATTGGGTATGACCCGACTTGATCATAACATACTAACCACATCAATCTTGTATGTGTCTTGGGCATACAAGTTCCAACAATCTCCCACTTGCGCAAGATTCATAGAAGATTGATGCAAGCAGTAAATACCGCCTACCAACGGTTTACTACCCTTAATACGTATGATTAAGTGCCAGTCAATAACATCATCCTCTTCATGTACCTTACTTGAATTGTTTTAGGTGAATCAATCATCTATCCTTTTCTTGCACATGTCATGTTAAATCCCAGAGACACAGAGTGATCATTCTCCATTGATTTAAATTTATCAGGCCTTAGACATCTTACTCCTAACGAATAAGAGGGACAAATCCCATCTTGACTACATAAGTCTCTCACAATTACCTTATATCATACCTGAACACAGACTTATGTACTGCCATGTTTCAGAACAGCAAAGAAATAAGTCAAATTATAATATTCGGTAAATATCAAGACCCAATATGTATCTCAGGTCAGAGGATACCAAATGAAGTTCACCTTTACTCAAAATTACTTATGATCAATCAGGAAGATTCCATGTAGTAATATTTGAAATGCAGGTCAGTCCAATATTTGTATCCCACAAATATCTATGAACTTTGGCAGCAACCCTTTGATCTATATTCATCCATATGAATATCTACCAATCCAAGTTCATAATAGTCTAACCTTCATACTTGTTCCCATAAATATGAACAACTATGGAAGTTCTGAGTAAATGATTTACTCATGGATTTTAAACATTGAAAATAGGAATATTAGTTGAATCATTATAACCAAAGAATTCATTCAAGTAATAAAGGGTTACAATATCTAAATACATAAATTAAAGATCATATCCAATCACTATAATATTGATGTCCCATGGCACAAGTATGACTTTCATGCTTTGCCTTTTCAAGAAGTTTCGTGAGTGGATCCGCAATATTTTGATCCGTGTGAACTTTGCGAATACATATCTTTTCCTATTTAACTTCATCCCTTATGTAGTAGAATCTCCGTTCAATGTGCCTAGTCTTTTGATGTGCACGGAGTTCCTTGATTTGAGCAATCGCACCCTCGTTATCACAAAAACATTCTAGGGGTCCAGAATGGAATGGAGCACCCCTAGATCGGCAATGAATTTGTTGGGTTTTGTTACATGTTTATCAAAGCAAGTTTAACCATTTAAACTTCAAAAATACAGCGGATATTAGAGGTTAAAAGGTGTTTTATAATCTGAAAGTTTGAACCATTTTTAATCCAAAATAAAACCCATAAACAAAGATCATATATATATGTGGAATGAAATGCTATCAAAACAAAAAGAACAACCATAGGGTGTTTTTGAAACTACAGTTCAAGAACGAGATGATGTAGTAAGGATGAGAAGAAAAAGATGATGCTTCTTGAATGTATAGCCTCCAAAGTAGAAGACCTCAAGCTTGTATACCCACAAGCTCTTCCAAACACCTAGCCTGTTAGGGAGCGCAACACCAAAATCCTCTTCCTATGCTCCTTCAAAATCTGAAATTTTCAGCAACCTTTTGCCTTGAATCCAAATATTTAAGCCCTTTGAGAGAGAGTTCTTACAATGAGTATGAGAGAGAGAGAGAGTTGGTTGAGGTGGAGTGCAAGAGAGATTAAAGTCTTGTAATAACCAAGACATGCAATCCCAAGGAGAGTGGACCTCCTTAGGGCGGTCGAAATCCCATTCAAAATGGGTTCCCCCCATTTTAGTTTTTACAAAAAACTTACACTTTCAACACATAAGTTTATAAAATTAAAACCTCTTTTAATTTTATAACATTAACACACTTTTGTTTGTTACTATTTAACTCACTTAAATAATGAAACAAATAATTTGTCTTGAACAAATTATCCATATAATGTTGTTCTATTAAAAAAGCAACGTTTTAGAAAACCCATTTTCTAAATTGGTGTCAATATTTATTTGTATTATCTCATCAACAAACAAATATATTTTGGTGTTTGTTTAGCTTGTTATTGGGTATGACCCGACTTGATCATAACATACAAACCACATCAATCTTGTATGTGTCTTGGGCATACAAGTTCCAACAATCTCCCACTTGCACAAGATTCATAGAAGATTGATGCAAGCAGTAAATACCGCCCACCAACGGTTTACTACCCTTAATACGTATGATTAAGTGCCAGTCAATAACATCATCCTCTTCAAGTACCTTACTTGAATTGTTTTAGGTGAATCAATCATCTATCCATTTCTTGCAGATGTCATGTTAAATCCCAGAGACACAGAGTGATCATTCTCCATTGATTTAAATTTATCAGGCCTTAGACATCTTACTCCTAACGAATAAGAGGGACAAATCCCATCTTGACTACATACGTCTCTCACAATTACCTTATATCATACCTGAACACAGACTTATGTACTGCCATGTTTCAGAACTGCAAAGAACTAAGTCAAATTATAATATTCGGTAAATATCAAGACCCAATATGTATCTCAGGTCAGAGGATACCAAATGATGTTCACCTTTACTCAAAATTACTTATGATCAATCAGGAAGATTCCATGTAGTAATATTTGAAATGCAGGTCAGTCCAATATTTGTATCCCACAAATATCTATGAACTTTGGCAGCAACCCTTTGATCTATATTCATCCATATGAATATCTACCAATCCAAGTTCATAATAGTCTAACCTTCATACTTGTTCCCATAAATATGAACAACTATGGAAGTTCTGAGTAAATGATTTACTCATGGATTTTAAACATTGAAAATAGGAATATTAGTTGAATTATTATAACCAAAGAATTCATTCAAGTAACAAAGGGTTACAATATCTAAATACATAAATTAAAGATCATATCCAATCACTATAATATTGAAGTCCCATGGCACAAGTATGACTTTCATGCTTTGCCTTTTCAAGAAGTTTCGTGAGTGGATCCGCAATATTTTGATCCTTGTGAACTTTGCGAATACATATCTTTCCCTATTTAACTTCATCCCTTATGTAGTAGAATCTCCGTTCAATGTGCCTAGTCTTTTGATGTGCACGGAGTTCCTTGATTTGAGCAATCGCACCCTCATTATCACAAAAACATTCTAGGGGTCCAGAATGGAATGGACCACCCCTAGATCGGCAATGAATTTGTTGGGTTTTGTTACATGTTTAGCAAAGCAAGTTTAACCATTTAAACTTAAAAAACGCAGCGGATATTAGTGGTTAAAAGGTGTTGGACCAAAAGATCCAATGAGCCAAGATCAGAAAACCTCTAAGTCCCACATGGTATCACAACAACTGCTGAAAGCCTCATCAGTAGTTTGACAAGTGCTGAAGACTTCAACAGCTAAAGATCAAGTGCTGAAGACTTCAACAGCTGAAAGACTAAAGTGCTGAAGTACAAGAGCTGAAGAACACAAGCGCTGAAGCTGAACAGCTGAAGAACACAAGTACTGAAGCTGAACAGCTGAAGAATACAAGTGCTGAAGCTGAAAGACCAAAGTACTGAAGTACAACAGCTGAAGAGTTTACAAGTGCTGAAGATCAACAACTGATGTACAAAGTCTGAAGACAAAGACTGAAGACATCAGCTGATGATATCTACTGAAGTCATCAGCTGATGAAACATCTGAAGGTCAAAGTCTGAAGATCAAGTACTGAAGCCTCAGTAGTTTGTCACAACTGCTGAAGAGTACTTCTTCAGTAGTTGTGATATCAGTAGTTTTATATTTTTATGTTTCAGTAGTTTTATGTTTCAGTAGTTTTGTAAAACGACTGAAGAGCTTGTTCTTCAGTCGTTGTAGTTTCAGTAGTTTTATATTTTGTACTTAACACTCTGATATGTTCTCAGTAGTTGTGAACATTTCAGTAGTTTGTTAAGAGTTAGTTATTTTTGTATTAGATCTGCCAGTTGTCACTTTCCGTGATAACAGCAGTGATTGTTGCACTCTATATAAGGACTGACAACCTATTGTAATATGGTGAATGAATGAATGAATGATTTGATTAGAAATATTCTACATCTATAAACATTCCTTTAAATCAGAAATATATATTCTCTCCTATAACCGTATGTGCTCTTAATGCATACAAGTATCGATTGCTTGCTACAATTTGTCTAATTCTTGTTCGTATTCCGCTGCTTTGAACTCTAATACATCAAACTTGTGATCGCTGATCCTGTCAAATGGTATCAGAGCAGGTTAATAGTTGATCGATCTAATAATTGATCATTGAAACTGCTATTCAAGATCTAAGTTTGATTGAATTAGCTTTTGTTTTTGCAAGAAACGCTTATAGAGATTGAATTTTTTGTATTTCTGGTCATTCATCCTGAGATCTTCTCTTGGTTTTCATTGAGTTTGTTGTGGTCTGTTTAAAACTTTTAAAAGCTTGAATTAAATTGTTTTTGAACTGAAAATGACCACTCCCTCCAATGATCCTCACAATACTGGTTCCTCAACCAAGCCACCAATGCTGGTTAGGAATGAGTATAACATATGGCAAAGACGTATGCTCCATCACCTGTCTGTTAACAGCGCAGGTTGTTGGACATCAGTGGTACATGGTCCACACAAGCCTATGGTGAATAACCTGGAAACCAATCAAATGGTTCCGAAGAGGAGGGAGCAATACTCAGATGAGGATAAGAAGTTGCTTGAAATTGATGCAAAAGCCCATGGAATTCTGGCCATGGCACTGCCAAATGAAATCTATTCTGGGCTAATGCATCATGAAACTGCCCATGACCTCTGGAATGCCTTGAAAGAACAATTTGGAGGAACAGATGAGGTCTTGGCAAATAATAGAGAAATTCTTGCCCAAAAATATGAGACATTCTCTCATAGAAAGGGTGAGACACTGACTCAACAATATGAGCGGTTCTCTTATTTGATCTCTGAACTAAAAATGGTCAAACTTGAGTACACAAATATTCAGATGAATAACAGATTTCTCAGATCACTGCCTGAGAGATGGGACACATATACTATTGTCCTACGCTCCAGTGCAAGTTTGGACAAACTATCTCTCACCCAACTCCATGGGAAACTGCTCACGTTTGAGAGAGAGATAGAACAGAAGAGAAAGTTGTCTTCATCTGGAAAGCTCACTGAAGACTTTGTACCAGGCAACACTGCCTTGGTGGGTCATGAGTCAGAATAAGCTTCATCTGAATGCCAGTATGATGAGCATATTAATTTCTCTTCAAGCACTTCTGATTCTGCATTTGTGAGTGTTGATGGTCAGTTTACTGGGTGTAATAATGACAATCTATGCTTCATTATGGATGATCTCAAGGGGATTGCTGATGATGACTTAGAGGAGATGGATATTTTGAGCCAAATGGCCCTGATAAATATCAGATCTCAGAAGTTCTATAAAGGAACTGGAAGAAAATTGCCAGGACTCTCTGGCAAAACCAAAGTTGGTTTTGACAAGAGCAAGTTGAGGTGTCTCAAATGCCAAAGGCTTGGACACTTTGCAAGAGAGTGTAGATCAACTGGATCTAACTCCACTGCACCCTTTGTGACTTTTCCTGGCAATAGTCAACAACACAGAGGGCAACATCCTGTCACTTCTAATCATCATCCTCAACAACAATCTCCGGCATATTTTGTTCCTCAGGGTCAAATGCCTTATCCGTACCCTTGTTACTACATGCCACAGTCAAATCAAGTTCAAGTTCCTATGGCACCACAACCTCATGCACTACCAGAACCTCAGCCATCCCAATCTCATCAACAAACTCAACCTCAACAACACAGCTTCTTCACCCCAGGAGGTGTTGACTGGAGCAGTTTACCAGATGACATGTCTGGTCATGATCAACTGTTTTCAGGTGCTGGTCAACATGGTGGTGACAGTCCTTTTGGGAATCTGGCTCTTATGGCTTTGGAGTCTGCTGATACTTCATTTTCTAATGCCTCTACACCTCAGGTATCATAGGTATCCTCTGAGGCAAAAGCCAAATTATGTTCTGAACCATGCATAGCAGCATTTGCTTCCATTAGAGAAGCAAATGTAGCTCTAATTAATAAGAACATTGAGCTAGAACAAATAATTTCCAAAAACAAAGCTGAGTTTGAGTCTGTGCTTAAAGATAAAAATGATGAGATTTATAAACTGAATTGCCAAATAATTGATGATAAGGCTAGAGAAGAAGTACTTCTAGAGAAGTACAAAGATCTCAAAGAAACCCTTGCAGTTACCCAGGTCGAGTGTGATAGATGGGTACAATCATGCAAAGGTTTTGAAATGCTTCTTAGTAAGCAATCTGCCTCAAATGTGAAGTTTGGAATTGGTTACAATCACACTGCTCCACCTACAGATTTTACCCCAAGAGCAGAGGTAGAATCTGATGGTGAGAGTGATAACCAATCCATCACATCATGTGATCTACCTTCTCATACAGCACAATCAGAAGTAGCAGTCAGCATCAAGCCCTCTTTGAACTTATCAGCTGATGTTGATGGTTCAAATGCTGATATTCACATGATTAATGAGTTGATCAACTCAGGAGTCAATTCTGAAGGTCCTGAAAGGACTAGAGAGCAGAATCTAACACCTGAAATTCAAACTTCAACTGCTGTCAGTACTGAAGAGAAGAAAACTGACAGTAGAAAGAGTTTGAAGACTACTAAAGAGGCAGTCAAGAAAGCAAACAATGCTTCCAAAGCATTGAAGAACAAGTCTTCAGTTGCTTCACCCTCTTTAGTTAATGATCAACCTAAGATGAAGAAGAAACCATGTGAAGTATGTGGTTTGTTCAATCATCTTACAAATGATTGTTGGTACACAAGAGGTTCCAAACTCAAACAAAAAGAAGAAATTAAAGAGAAAATGGTAAAAATGAAAACTGAGTTTGAGACCACATTTGTATCAGCAACATCAAATCTTGTAACCCTTAAGTCCTTAAAGAAATCCAAAAGGGAAGGGGTTAAACAGGTGACAGCTGAGAATGCTCAGAAGAAGAAGGGGCAACATAGGAACTTATCAAACTCCACTGGCAATGTGTCTGATGAGCTGAAAGCTTTATCACAAAATCAGACACAGCTGGTTATGATGGTTCAACATCTGTTGGGAAGAGTTAACCAACTAGATGCTCCTATGCTGAAACCATAGAAAAGGAGGTCCAAGCCAAAGGACTCCTCTTCTAAACCATCTTCTTCCTCTCAGGCTGTTGTTTCAGATAAACCTGTTAGTTTACCATCTATTGATGAGACCAGGCCCAAAACCAAAAAGGTTTGGGTCTCTAAAACTAACTGATTGTTTATTATTGCAGGATTCTTCAACATGCCAAAGTAGCATCTGGTATGTAGACAGTGGGGGATCTATGCACATGACTGGGAATAGCTCTCTTCTTCATGACTACTCTCAAGGAAAGAAGGGATTTGTTTCTTTTGGCAATGATGCTAGAGGTTACATCATTGGTAAGGGCTTTGTCTCCAATGGAGAAATCAAATTTGATGATGTTAATCATGTTGAAAATCTCAAGTACAATCTCTTGAGTGTCAGTCAAATGTGTGATAAAGGCCATGTTGCTCTTTTCACCAGTCAAAACTGTAGGATTCTGTCATCCAAAGTTTTGTACTTGATTGACAAGGTGTTGGATGATCACACTCTCCTGAAAGCCAACAGGACAGGAAGAGTGTATGCCTTAGATCTTTCTAAGAAGATAGATCTCAAAGGCAATCCTTGCCTATTTTCCAAAGCCTCTTCTCAAGAATCTAAACTGTGGCATAGAAGGCTTGGTCATGTTAATCTCAAAAACATGAATCAGCTTTCCCATAATAGTTTAGTCAGAGGCTTACCAATAAAGGAGTTCCACTGTGATGAAACCTGCACTGCTTGTTTAAAAGGAAAACAG
Organism: Flaveria trinervia; assembly: GCA_025506515.1. NCBI lineage: Eukaryota > Viridiplantae > Streptophyta > Magnoliopsida > Asterales > Asteraceae > Flaveria > Flaveria trinervia. Next base: position 26,447,851 of record CM046449.1, on the reverse strand, counting down.
CACAAAGTCTCATTCCCTCCTATTGAAGTGCCTAAGTCCACTGCCTGCTTGCAATTACTGCATATGGATCTATTTGGTCCTGTGAGAGTAATGAGCATGGCAAAGAAGAAATACTGTCTGGTAATTATGGATGATTACTCCAGATTTGTATGGACTTCTTTCTACATTCAAAGGATGAGGCTGCTCAGAAGATTATTCACTTTGTGTTGTATATTGAGAAGCAGTATTCCCTTCCAGTCAAGTGTATTAGGAGTGACAATGGAACTGAGTTCAGAAATCATACACTTGATGACTTCTATCTTTCAAGGGGATCAAAAGGCAGTTTAGCATCCCAAGGACTCCAGAACAAAATGGAGTAGTGGAGAGAAAGAACAGGACCCTCATTGAAGTTGCAAGGTCCATGCTGGCTGACTCAGGTTTGCCACGGACCTTTTGGGCTGAAGTTGTCAACACAGCTTGCTATGTGCAAAATAGAATTTTAGTAAATCAGAGGTTGATGAAGACTCCATATGAAGTTCTCCATCATTTGGCTCCTCTGATTTCATTTTTAAAAGCATTTGGGTGTCCCTGTTTTATTCTCAACACAAAGGATCAACTCCATAAATTTGATCCTAAGGTGGATGCAGGGTATTTTGTTGGTTATTCATCTACTTGCAAGGCATACAGAGTCTTCAACTGCAGAACAAAGGTGGTTGAAGAAACTCTACATGTTAAGTTCAATGAATCTCCAAAGGACAAGATTCCACAAAGCCCTGTGGAGTTATTTGATTTGGACATACTGCAATATGTTCCTTATCAAACTCTGCTGTTGCTCCAGTCAAAAGTTCACCACCTGGTGGTACTGCTGCTGATGATGATGATTGCAGTACTCACCTCTTCAGGTTTAGTGATCAGCTGCCTAATTCAGCTAGACCTGATGTTCCTGTAGCTCTAGTAGCACCATCCACAACAAATGCTGATGAGATCTCTTCAAATTCAACTTCCTTTGAATTACCATCCACTGATTGGTTTCAAGGAAATGATTCACCATCACCAAGATCTGTTCGTCTGAAGCATATACTAAGGGGCCTGTTATTGAAGCTTTGAATGAAGCAGGTGCTGGGAGCAGGACTGAGCTAGCCAAGCAATCAAAAGCCACACTCACCTCAAGGATGCTAGAACAGCCTGTCAACATTCCCGCACCAATAAACTTGACTCTGAGATTCGACGACTAGAGATTGAAGAAATCCAGAATAGATGGGCAAGTTATGAAGTGTTAGAAAGAGAAAGGCTTGAGATCATGATTAGATTTATTTCAAAATATCTTGGAAGATCAATGATCGAAATCAAAGCTTGGTCCAGGGACAGTATCTTGGCAATCACCACCAAGATCTGTTCGTCTGAAGCATATACTAAGGGGCCTGTTATTGAAGCTTTGAATGAAGCGGGTGCTGGGAGCAGGACTGAGCTAGCCAAGCAATCAAAAGCCACACTCACCTCAAGGATGCTAGAACAGCCTGTCAACATTCCCGCACCAAAACCACCCAAAACACAACCCACCAAACCAACTCCCTTACCCTCAAAACCCATAGCCGATGATATACCCTTGAAGAAGAAGAGAAGGGTATTGAGGCTAGAAGATGATGAAGAAGATGATGAAGATAGGCTGCCACTCTCAGCTGTGATTCAGTTGCCTAAGGCCACAAGTCACTCCTCAGCAATTACTCCTGAAGTCCAGAGACAAATGGTTAAAGTGAAGCTAGAAGAAGAAGAGCTTCATAAACAGCATGATGAGGAATTGCTGAAGAGAGTTGACAAAGCTTATGCAGCCACATCTTCTATCATCAATATGAAGAAGCAAGCCCTCAGACTTTACACTCTCAGGCATACCTTTCAATATCAAAAGGAAAGAGTGAGGATTTGGCCTGATCCCAGGGTCTCTCACAGAATTCATAAGAAAAATATACCTCAGAGATACATTGGCCAGGTGAAAAAGATCGTAGATGAATGATCTCTCTGGTCTTTGTAGTTTCACCCTGGGAAATCCTAGAAGACTTCAAGAAAGCCTACAAAGCTAATCTAACCCCTCAGAAGATGCTGGAAAACAAAATAGTGAAAAAGGGGTTAGTTTACAAGAGGCTTGAGGAAGTCAGGAAAATGAGCTCCAGTTGTTCCTAAAGGGTAATCACCCGGATGAGTTTGCTTACAGAATAATAGCAACTGTGGAGCTAAAGAATGGGAAACAGGTCAAATACCTGTCTGAGTATTATGGGCCTGAATCATTGTTTGAAGGAGGTGCTGAAGAGCTAACCATGGAGGAACAAATCACCTTCCTTGAGGCCTACACAAGAGAGTCGTACAGACTCATTATGGGGAAGTAAATCTCATGAATGGGATAACAACTCTGTGTCCAGTTCCCCAAAACAGAGTTCCCATTCATACTCTGCCAAACAAATATCTGAGATTTCTTCCCAGGCCGGAGCTTACATGGGGCATCTTCTCTACTGATCAAGAAGGAAAAAGACCAACACTTTGCCAACAATAAGTGGGATTATGAATAATTTAGAGGTTTTGGCTGCATTGGTTTAGGGGGAGTTTGTTGGACCAAAAGAACCAATGAGCCAAGATCAGAAAACCTCTAAGTCCCACATGGTATCACAACAACTGCTGAAAGCCTCATCAGCAGTTTGACAAGTGCTGAAGACTTCAACAGCTGAAGATCAAGTGCTGAAGACTTCAACAGCTGAAAGACTAAAGTGCTGAAGTACAACAGCTGAAGAACACAAGCGCTGAAGCTGAAAGACCAAAGTACTGAAGTACAACAGCTGAAGAGTTTACAAGTGCTGAAGATCAACAACTGATGTACAAAGTCTGAAGACAAAGACTGAAGACATCAACTGATGATATCTACTGAAGTCATCAGCTGATGAAACATCTGAAGGTCAAAGTCTGAAGATCAAGTACTGAAGCCTCAGTAGTTTGTCACAACTGCTGAAGAGTACTTCTTCAGTAGTTATGATATCATTAGTTTTATATTTTTATGTTTCAGTAGTTTTATGTTTCAGTAGTCCCCACCAACCCACCAAAAAGAAACCCAAAACAGCTACTCAGGGAATTGAGTCCCCTGAGGATGCCCTTGCAACACAAACGCAGGATATATCCACTAGTCCAAACCCCCTAGTGGATACAATGACTCTTCCAGCCATAGCCACTCAGGCTTCCTCTCAACAGGAGCCTACAGCAACCACAAAAGGGGTACCTACATATCTGGAATCTTCCTCACTTGAGGGGATTGCCATTGAAGAGCACCAACCTCCCCAGGTGCACACTGCTTCTATCCCTTCACCCCAAACAACCACCCCTCACAGCCCAACTTTAATAGTTGCACAAGTGCTGACTCAACTGCACTCCTCACCCCCTCCCCAGAAACCACTTACTACTGGGCATACCTCTACAATTAAGGGGGAGGAACACTGTGCACTTGAGAACCCACAGCACAGGGGTTTACCACTTCTATCTCCTGGTGTAGACAAGGAACTTAGAATATCTAGTGAGGCTGCCACCTCCACTGACTCAGCACATGATCAGAATGAGGCTGGTAACATTGCCAAGACCTCACTAGAGGCAACAGCCGATGATGGACACTGTCCTGAGGCTGGAAGTCCCCAGTACCAAGCACAAGGGGCACATGCATCAACTGGTCTACACCCAGTGCATGTAAATCCTGCTCTAAGCAGGAGGTCAGATGATTCAGCTTCGGCTGATGATGACCTGGGCTTTTTCTACGATGTTCTTGCCCAGAACACAATCCTTGAAGAGAAAGTCAGTTGGTTGCAAAACCTACTTGATCAACTCTCACAAGGAGAAAGACCATCTGCCTCTACCCACCCACAGATGGCACCTTCACTTGAAGGTTCCCTAAACACTGAGCCACTCCAAACTCAACCACCTGCCTCTGCTTCAGGCCCTACTTCTCAGGAACAGAACCCTCCTGAGCAACTAGGTGCTGTACTTCAAAATTCCCTCCCTCTCATCACACCCATAATCACTGATATTGTGACTAAAGCCATTGATGAGAGGCTTTCCTCCACTTTACAGCCCCTGATTGATGCTGCTATACAAAAGACTCTTTCTGCGGGACAAACCCCCTCCTCCAATGCATCCAAAAAGGGGGAGTACTGCAGTGAAAGAAAAGAAGAGGAAAATCAGAGGAAAAGAAGGAAGAAAAGCAAGCCCAAAAGGAGGAGAAAGAACAGCAACCACTGCTCACCTACAAGCGAAAGAAAGGTGCTGATGATCATATTGCTGAAGATAAAGCCTTGGAGCTACTGATAAAAGAGGCTGATGCCGAACACAGCAGATCAATGGACAACATCATTGATCAGCTGTTTAGGCGGCCATGACACCAATAAACTTGTCAAAAGGTGTTTTATAATCTGAAAGTTTGAACCATTTTTAATCCAAAACAAAACCCATAAACAAAGATCATATATATGTGAAATGAAATGCTATCAAAACAAAAAGAACAACCATAGGGTGTTTTTGAAACTACAGTTCAAGAACAAGATGTTGTAGTAAGGATGAGAAGAAAAAGATGATGCTTCTTGATTGTATAGCCTCCAAAGTAGAAGACCTCAAGCTTGTATACCCACAAGCTCTTCCAAACACCAAGCTTGTTAGGGAGTGCAACACCAAAATCCTCTTCCTATGCTCCTTCAAAATCTGAAATTTTCAGCACCCTTTTGCCTTGAATCCGAATATTTAAGCCCTTTAAGAGAGAGTTCTTACAATGTGTGTGAGAGAGAGAGAGAGAGTTGGTTGAGGTGGAGTGCAAGAGAGATTAAAGTCTTGTAATAACCAAGACATGCAATCCCAAGGAGAGTGGACCTCCTTAGGGCGGACGAAATCCCATTCAAAATGGGTTCCCCCCATTTTAGTTTTAACAAAAAACTTACACTTTCAACCCATAAGTTTATAAAATTAATACCTCTTTTAATTTTATAACATTAACACACTTAAATAATGAAAAAATAATTTCTCATGAACAAATTATCCATGTAATGTTGTTCTATTACAAAAGCAACATTTTAGAAAACCCATTTTCTAAATTGGTGTCAATATTTATTTGTATTATCTCATCAACAAACAAATATTTATTGGTGTTTGTTTAGCTTGTTATTGGGTATGACCTGACTTGGATCATAACATACTAACCACATCAATCTTGTATGTGTCTTGGGCATACAAGTTCCAACAATCTCCCACTTGCACAAGATTCATAGAAGATTGATGCAAGCAGTAAATACCACCTACCAACGGTTTACTACTCTTAATACGTATGATTAAGTCCCAGTTAATAACATCATCGTCTTCAAGTACCTTACTTGAGTTGTTGTAGGTGAATCAATCATATATCCTTTTCTTGCAGATGTCATGTTAAATCCTAGAGACACACAGTGATCATTCTCCATTGATTTAACTTTATCAGGCCTTAGACATCTTACTCCTAACGGATAAGAGGGACAAATCCCATCTTGACTACATACGTCTCTCACAATTACCTTATATCATACCTGAACACAGACTTATGTACTGCCATGTTTCAGAATAGCAAAGAACTAAGTCAAATTATAATATTCGGTAAATATCAAGACCCAATATGTATCTCAGGTCAGAGGATAACAAATGATGTTCACCTTTACTCAAACTTACTTTTGATCAATTAGGAAGAATCCATGTAGTAATATTTGAAATGCAGGTCAGTCCAATATTTGTATCCCATAAATATCTAGCAACTTTGGCAGCAACCCTTTGATCTCTATTCATCCATATGAATATCTACCAATCCAAGTTCATAATAGTCTAACCTTCATACTGTTCCCATAAATATGAACGACTACGGACGTTCTGAGTAAATGATTTACTCATGGATTTTAAACATTCAAAATAGGAATATTAGTTGAATCATTATAACCAAAGAATTCATTCAAGTAATAAAGAGTTACAATATCTAAATACATAAATTAAAGATCATATCCAATCACTATAATATTGAAGTCCCATGGCACAAGTATGACCTTCATGCTTTGCCTTTTCAAGAAGCTTCGTGAATGGATCCGCAATGTTTTGATCCGTGTGAACTTTGCGAATACATATCTTTCCCTTTTCAACTACATCACTTATGTAGTTGAATCTTCATTTAATGTGCCTAGTCTTTTGATATGCACGGGGTTCCTTGATTTGAGCAATCGCACCTCATTACCACAAAGAATTTCTAGGGGATCCTGAATGGAAGGACCATCCCTAGATCGGCAATGAATTACTTTAACCATGTAGCTTCCTGAGCTGCTAATGAAGCGGCAATGTATTCTGAGTCTGTACTTGACAATGACACCATATCTTGCTTAGAGCTCTTCCAAGAAATTTCTCCTCCATTCAAGATGAAAATGTACCCCGATTGTGAGCGTGAGTCATCTCGATGAGTTTGGAAACTCGTATCCGTGTAACCCTTTACAATGAGTTCCTCCTCACCAGATCCATAGATTAGGAACATATCTTTGATCCTCTTTAGGTACTTAAGTATGTTCTTAATAGCCATCCAATGACTGTTTCCGGGATTTTGCTGGTATCGGCTTGTCATGCTCAAAGTGCATGAGACGTCCGACGTAGTGCATATCATTGCATACATGATGGATCCTATGGCAGATGCATATGGGATTCCCTTCATTTTGTCTTGCTCATCCTTTTAGCTTGGACATTGAGTCTTACTCAATATCGTTCCTCTTTGAATAGGTACGGTACCTTTCTTAGAGTTTTCCATCTTCAACCTTTTCAAGATCTTTTCAATATATGCACTTTGATTCAAACCTATCAACCTCCTTGATCTATCCCTATAGATCTTTATTCCCAAAATATAGGCGGCTTCACCAAGATCCTTAATGGAAAAATAGCTTCCAAGCCAAGTTTTATCACCTTCCAAGGTTGGAATGTCATTTCCAAATAGTAGGATGTCATCGACATACAATACTAGGAAAGTGATGATGCTCCCACTAGCTTTCTTATATACACATGCTTCATCAGCGTTTTTGATGAAAAATTTGAAAATCTCTTCATCAAATGGTGATTGACAGGATCAGCGATCACAAGTTTGATGTATTAGGATTCAAAGCAGCGGAATACAAACAGGAATTAGACAAATTGTAGCAAGCAATCGATACTTGTATGCATTAAGAGCGCACGGTATAGGGAGAGAATATATATTTCTGATTTCGAGGAATGTTTATAGATGTAGAATATTTCTAATCAAATCATTCGTTCATTCCATTCATTCCCTCATTCCTCTCTGTTACAATAAGTTGTCACTCCTTATATAGAGTGCAACAATCACTGCTGTTATCACGGAAAGTGACAACTGGCAGATCTAATACAAAAATAACAATTCTTAACAAACTACTGAAATGTTCACAACTACTGAGAACATATCAGCCTGTTAAGTACAAAATATAAAACTACTGAAGCTATAACGACGAAGAAGAACAAGCTCTTCAGTCGTTTTACAAAACTACTGAAACATAAAACTACTGAAACTAGAATAAAAAACTACTGATATCACAACTACTGAAGAATACTCTTCAGCAGTTGTGACAAACTACTGACGCTTCAGTACTTGATCTTCAGACTTTGACCTTCAGATGTTCATCAGCTGATGACTTCAGTCGATATCATCAGCTGATGTCTTCAGTCTTTGTCTTCAGGCTTTGTACATCAGTTGTTGATCTTCAGCACTTGTAAACTCTTCAGCTGTTGTACTTCAGTACTTAGGTCTTTCAGCTTCAGTACTTGTGTTCTTCAGCTGTTGTACTTCAGCACTTTAGTTCTTCAGCTGTTGGAATCTTCAGCACTTGATCTTCAGCTGTTGAAGTCTTCAGCACTTGTCAAACTGCTGATGAGTCTTTCAGCAGTTGTTGTGATACCATGTGGGACTTAGAGGTTTTCTGATCTTGGCTCATTGGTTCTTTTGGTCCAACAAACTCCCCCTGAACCAATGCAGCCAAAACCTCTAAATTATTCGTTGTCCCACTTATTGTTGGCAGAGTGTTGGTCTTTTTCCTTCTTGATCAGTAGAGAAGATGACCCATGTAAGCTCCGGCCTGGGAAGAAACCTCAAATATTTGTTTGGCAGAGTATGAATGAGAACTCTGTTTTGGGGAACTGGACATAGAGTTGTTATCCCATTCATGAGATTCACTTCCCCATAATGAGTCTGTACGACTCTCTTGTGTAGGCCTCAAGGAAGGTGATTTGTTCCTCCATGGTTAGCTCTTCAGCACCTCCTTCAAACAATGATTCAGCCCATAATACTCAGACAGGTATTTGGCCTGTTTCCCATTCTTTAGCTCCACAGTTGTTATTATTCTGTAAGCAAACTCTTCCGGGTGATTACCCTCTAGGAACAACTGGAGCTCATTTTTCCTGACTTCCTCAAGCCTCTTGTAAACTAACCCCTTTTTCACTATTTTGTTTTCCAGCATCTTCTGAGGGGTTAGATTAGCTTTGTAGGCCTTCTTGAAGTCTTCTAGGATTTCCCAGGGTGAAACTACAAAGACTAGAGAGATCACTTCATCTACGATCTTTTTCACCTGGCCAATGTATCTCTGAGGTATATTTTTCTTATGAATTCTGTGAGAGACCCTGGGATCAGGCCAAATCCTCACTCTTTCCTTTTGATATTGAAAGGTATGCCTGAGAGTGTAAAGTCTGAGGGCTTGCTTCTTCATATTGATGATAGAAGATGTGGCTGCATAAGCTTTGTCAACTCTCTTCAGCAATTCCTCATCATGCTGTTTATGAAGCTCTTCTTCTTCTAGCTTCACTTTAACCATTTGTCTCTGGACTTCAGGAGTAATTGCTGAGGAGTGACTTGTGGCCTTAGGCAACTGAATCACAGCTGAGAGCGGCAGCCTGTCTTCATCATCTTCTTCATCATCTTCTAGCCTCAATATCCTCTCTTCTTCTTCAAGGGTATATCATCGGCTATGGTTTTGAGGGTAAGGGAGTTGGTTTGGTGGGTTGTGTTTTGGGTGGTTTTGGTGTGGGAATGTTGACAGGCTGTTCTAGCATCCTTGAGGTGAGTGTGGCTTTTGATTGCTTGGCTAGCTCAGTCCTGCTCCCAGCACCCGCTTCATTCAAAGCTTCAATAACAAGCCCCTTAGTATATGCTTCAGACGAACAGATCTTGGTGGTGATTGCCAAGATACTGTCCCTGGACCAAGCTTTGATTTCGATCATTGATCTTCTAAGATATTTTGCAATAAATCTTATCATGATTTCAAGCCTTTCTCTTTCTAACACTTCATAACTTGCCCATCTATTCTGGATTTCTTCAATCTCTAGTCGTCGAATCTCAGAGTCAAGTTTATTGGTGTCATGGCCTTGCCTAAACAGCTGATCAATGATGTTGTCCATTGATCTGCTGTGTTCGGCATCAGCCTCTTTTATCAATAGCTCCAAGGCTTTATCTTCAGCAATGTGCTCATCAGCACCTTTCTTTCGCTTGTAGGTGAGCATTGGTTGCTGTTCTTTCTCCTCCTTTTGGGCTTGCTTCGCTTCCTTCTTTTCCTCGGATATTTTCCTCTTCTTTTCTTTCACTGCAGTACTCTCCCCCTTTTTGGATGCATTGGAGGAAGGGGTTTGTACCGCAGAAAGAGTCTTTTGGACAGCAGCATCAACCAAGGGCTGTAAAGTGGGAAAGCCTCTCATCAATGGCTTTGGTCACAATAGCAGTGATTATGGGTGTGATGAGAGGGAGGGAATTTTGGAGTACAGCACCTATTTGCTCAGGAGGGTTCTGTTCCTGAGAAGTAGGGCCTGAAGCAGGGCAGGTGGTGAGTTTGGAGTGGCTCAGTGTTTTGGAAACCATCAAGTGAAGGTGCCATCTGTGGGTGGGTAGAGGCAGATGGTCTTTCTCCTTGTGAGAGTTGGTCAAGTAGGTTTTGCAGCCTACTGACTTTCTCTTCAAGGATTGTGTTCTGGGCAAGAACATCATAGAAAAAGCCCAGGTCATCATCAGCCGAAGCTGAATCATCTGACCTCCTGCTTAGAGCAGGATTTACATGCATTGGGTGTAGACCAGTTGGTGCATGTGCCCCTTGTGCTTGGTACTGGGGACTTCCAGCCTCAGGACAATGTCCATCATCAGCTGTTGCCTCTAGTGAGGTCTTAGCAATGTTACCAGCCTCACTCTGGTCATGTGCTGAGTCAGAGGAGGTGGCAGCCTCACTAGATATTCTAAGCTCCTTGTCTACACCAGGAGATAGAAGTGGGAAACCCCTGTGCTGTGGGTTCTCAAGTGCACTGTGTTCCTCCCCCTCAATTGTAGAGGTATTCCCAGTAGTAAGTGGTTCTGGGGAGGGGGTGAGGAGTGCAATTGAGTCAGCACTTGTGCAACTATAAAGTTGGGCTGTGAGGGGCGGTTTTTGGGGTGAGGGGATAGAAGCAGTGTGCACCTGGGGAGGTTGGTGCTCTTCAATGGCAATCTCCTCAAGTGAGGAAGATCCCAGATATGTAGGTGCCCCTTGTGTGGTTGCTGCAGGCTCCTGTTGAGAGGAAGCCTGAGCGGCTATGGCTGGAGGAGTCATTGTATCCACTAGGGGTTTGGACTAGTGGATATATCCTGCGTTTGTGTTGCATGGGCATCCTCAGGGGACTCAATTCCCTGAGTAGCTGTTTTGGGTTTCTTTTTGGTGGGTTTGGTGGGGACTTTTATTTGGAGGTGGTGGCTGTGGGTTCCAGCTGCGTGGGTTTTCGCAGCTTGGCAGCCATTTTGAGTGTCCGGTCAGAGTTGTGCCGGGAGTATACTTCCGGCAGAACAGCCGTAGCAGGGACTCCCAAGCCAACAAGTCCCTCAGCATTAAGCTGGTCTGTAATAATGGCCATTATGAACCGTGGATATAGTATCCAACGGTTGGCAGTTAGTTTTTGAGCCATATCCTTGAGCTCTAAATATTATTTCAGAAAAATTAAGTGGTTGTTGCTCAAGAATAGAATACATTACCTGCTGCCATTTTGTCGACATTTGATCCCAAGACGACGTCTTAGGGGCCAAACATACATTCACCATGTGAAAGATTAGGCGCTCAGCGTCATTAAAGTGTTTCTTCAAGATAGTAGAGGCACTGAGATCGCCTTGATATCCATGTTGAGCAAAGGATAGATCTATGGTGCCCTTCGGATATCCAGCAGGAGAACTAGCATCATTCAGTTGAAGAATTTGGCGGATTATTGCGGGAGTGATGACTACTTCTTTGTTGTTGACGACCGACTGGAGGGATGGTGTGTTGTTCTCCCCAGTGGTAACAGTAACGTTCATCCAAAATTGGTGCAAGGATTCAACATGTAATATGGGATTCAGAAGAAATGCCGTGTTGTATTGGGACTGAACCATAAGATCGATAGTAGTATCGAACTTAGTCCAGATGGGCGATTTAGTGAGGTAGGCAACATAGTTGTTTCGCGGTTTAATTTGCATAGACGCCATTGAGAAGAGGGAAGTTTTGGAGAGGAACGTTAGGTTTGAAGAAGATGAAGCATTGAGAGCTAAGGTTAGGGATATATATAGGGTACGGGTAAGAAACGACTGAAGGATGTGGTGTTAGTCATCAGTAGTTTTAACGACCGTTGACATGGTACTATCCTTTCAGACGTTGAAACAGCTGAAGTCATGGTGTTAGACATCAGTAGTTTAGAAAACTACTGAAGACCGTGGTTTTGACTTCAGATGATTGAAACAACTGAGGACTTGTTGTTTGTCATCAGTAGTTATGAAACTACTGAAGACAGTGGTTTTGTCATCAGCTGTTGTAAACAACTGAAGACTTGGGATTAGTCATCAGTAGTTATAAAACTACTGAAGACGTGGTTTTGCTTCAGTTGTTTAAAATGAAACAGCAGTTGTACCAACGGCTGAAGAGAAATTTCTCTTCAGCTGTTTTCGTCAATTCTTAGCTTTTCAGCTGTTTCAAACTGTCCTCAACACATTCATCAGTCTTTTTGGCTGATTTCAGTTGTTTCATAGGACATCAGTACTTATCTGTTTTTACTGATTGCAGTAGTTGTAACTGCATCAGTAGTTGTAACTACATCAGTAGTTTAGAACAGATGAAGTACTTCAGTACTTGTGAGACATTTAGCCTTCAGTAGTTATAAAAACTACTGAGGATAAAAGAGCTCATCAGTACTTATATGTGACAAAGGTACTCATGATCATCAGTACGAATTACTAAGATCATCAGTAGTTGTCACTTATTCTAGTTGCAGCATACCAAGCCTTAACACCAGGTTTTGGAAAGTTGAACTATCCAAAGGCTTAGTAAAAATGTCTGCAAGCTCATCAGCACTAGGCACAAACTTAGGATCAATCAGACCTTCTTCAAAACAATCCCTTATAAAATGATGTCTGATCTCTATATGTTTGGTCCTAGAGTGCTGGACTGGATTTTTGACAATGCAAAGAGCTGAAGCACTATCCATTAACAATGGAGTCTTAGTCTCTGTAATGCCATAATCCAAAAGTTGCTTTTGAAGCCAGAGTACCTGAGATGTACAACTTGCAGCAGCAATGTACTCTGCTTCAGCAGTGGATGTAGCAACTGAGGTCTGTTTCTTGCTCTGCCAAGAGATCAAGCAGTTGCCTAGGAATTGACATCCACCAGAAGTTGATTTCCTGGTCAACTTACACCCTGCATAGTCACTGTCAGAAAAAGCAACTAATTTACCAGAATGTCCGGTAGAATACCATAAACCTAGAGATGGAGTGTCTTGCAGATATCTAAAGATCCTCTTGACTGCAATCAGATGAGACTCTTTAGGTGCAGCCTGAAATCTAGCACAAACACATGTAGCAAACATAATATCTGGTCTAGAAGCTGTTAAATACATCAAGGACCCAATCATACATCTGTAAAGTGTTTCATCACCACTTTACCTTTCGGATATGTGTCCAGTTGTGTGGTGCTGCTCATGGGAGTAGAACAAGGCTTACAGTTTTGTAAATCAAACTTTGCAAAAGATGTTTTGTATATTTGGACTGATGAATAAAAATTCCATCAGCCTTTTGTTTGATTTGCAACCCCAGAAAGAACTGTAATTCTCCCATGGCACTCATTTCAAACTTCTGTTGCATCAACTTTGTAAAGGCATCACACAACTTTGGATCAGAGGATGCAAAAATGATATCATCTACATAAATTTGAACAAGTAGATTATGCTGCCCAGCTTTCTTAATGAATAAGTTTTATCTATGGAGCCTCTAGTGAAATTGTTTTCCAGAAGAAAGTTTGATAATGTCTCATACCAGGCTCTGGGAGCTTGTTTTAACCCATAAAGAGCTTTATCAAGCTTATACACCCAATTAGGATGTTTATTGTCCTCAAAGCCTGGAGGTTGACATACATAAACCTCTTCTTTAATTTTTCCATACAAAAATGCACTTTTGACATCCATTTGAAAAACTTTGAGGTTTTGATAAGCAGCATAAGCTAAAAACAATCGAATTGCTTCCAGTCTGGCTACAGGGGCAAAGGTTTCATCATAATCAATACCTTCTTCTTGTGCAAACCCCTGAACAACCAGTCTGGCCTTGTTCTTAACAATAAGCCCATTTTCATCAGTTTTGTTCCTAACACCCATTTAGTGCCTATTGCACACTTACCTAGAGGTAGAGGAACCAGTTCCCACACTTGCTGTTTCTTGAACTGAAGAAGCTCAAGCTGCATGGCATCAACCCATCCATTGTCCTTTAAAGCAATGTGATAATTCTTTGGCTCTTGCTGACTGATGAAGAGAGCATAGAAGCAGAAATTTGACAATTGACTTCTTGTTGATACTCCAGCAGTGATATCACCAATGATTTGAGACATAGGGAGATTCTTCAGATCTTGATACACAATGAGATCCGTGCAAGTGTTTGTAGCCGGCTCAGCAGCAACAGATGGTGATGGTGAATCATTTCCTTGAAACCAATCAGTGGATGGTAATTCAAAGGAAGTTGAATGCGAAGAGATCTCATCAGCATTTGTTGTGGATGGTGCTACTGGAGCTACAGGAACATCAGGTCTAGCTGAGTCAGGCAGCTGATCACTAAACCTGAAGAGGTGAGTACTGCAATCATCATCATCATCAGCAGTACCACCAGGTGGTGAACTATTGACAGGAGCAACAGCAGGAGTTTGATAAGGAACATATTGCAGTATGTCCAAATCAAATAACTCCACAGGACTTTGTGGAATCTTGTCCTTTGGAGATTCATTAAACTTAACATGTAGAGTTTCTTCAACCATCTTTGTTCTGCAGTTGAAGACTCTGTATGCCTTGCAAGTAGATGAATAACCAACAAAGTACCCTGCATCCACCTTAGGATCAAATTTATGGAGTTGATCCTTTGTGTTGAGAATAAAACAGGGACACCCAAATGCTTTGAAAAATGAAATCAGAGGAGCCAAATGATGGAGAACTTCATATGGAGTCTTCATCAACCTCTGATTTACTAAAACTCTATTTTGCACATAACAAGCTGTGTTGACAGCTTCAGCCCAAAAGGTCAGTGGCAAACCTGAGTCAGCCAGCATGGACCTTGCAGCTTCAATGAGGGTCCTGTTCTTTCTCTCCACTACTCCATTTTGTTCTGGAGTCCTTGGAATGCTGAACTGCCTTTTGATTCCCTTTGAAAGATAGAAGTCATCAAGTGTATGATTTCTGAACTCAGTTCCATTGTCACTCCTAATACACTTGACTGGAAGAGAATACTGCTTCTCAATGTACGCACAAAGTGAATAATCTTCTGAGCAGCCTCATCCTTTGAATGTAGAAAGAAAGTCCACACAAATCTGGAGTAATCATCCACAATTACCAGACAGTATTTCTTCTTTGCCATGCTCATTACTCTCACAGGACCAAATAGATCCATATGCAGTAATTGCAAGCAGCAGTGGACTTGGGCACTTCAATAGGAAGGAATGAGACTTTGTGCTGTTTTCCTTTTAAACAAGCAGTGCAGGTTTCATCACAGTGGAACTCCTTTATTGGTAAGCCTCTGACTAAACTATTGTGGCTAAGCTGATTCATGTTTTTGAGATTAACATGACCAAGCCTCCTGTGCCACAGTTTAGATTCTTGAGAAGAGGCTTTGGAAAATAGGCAAGGATTGCCTTTGAGATCTATCTTCTTAGAAAGATCTAAGGCATACACTCTTCCTATCCTGTTGGCTTTCAGGAGAGTGTGATCATCCAACACCTTGTCAATCAAGTGCAAAACTTTGGATGACAGAATCCTACAGTTTTGGCTGGTGAAAAGGGCAACATGGCCTTTATCACACATTTGACTGACACTCAAGAGATTGTACTTGAGATTTTCCACATGATTAACATCATCAAATTTGATTTCTCCATTGGAGACAAAGCCCTTACCGATGATGTAACCCCTAGCATCATTGCCAAAAGAGACAAATCCCTTCTTTCCTTGAGAGTAGTCATGAAGAAGAGAGTTGTTCCCAGTCATGTGCATAGATCCCCCACTGTCTACATACCAGATGCTACTTTGGCATGTTGAAGAACCCTGCAAAAATAAACAATTAGTTAGTTTTAGAGACCCAAACCTTTTTGGTTTTGGGCCTGGTCTCATCAATAGATGGTAAACTAACAGGTTTGTTTGAAACAACAGCCTGAGAGGAAGAAGATGGTGTAGAAGAGGAATCCTTTGGCTTGGACCTCCTTTTCTGTGGTTTCAACGTAGGAGAATCTAGTTGGTTAACTACCCAACAGATGTTATACCATCATCACCAGCTGTGTCTGATTTTGTGATAAAGCTTTCAGCTCATGACACACTGCTAGTGGAGTTTGATAAGCTCCTATGTTGCACCTTTTCTTTTGAGCACCCTCAGCTGTCACCTGTTTAACCCCGTCCTGTTTGGATTTCTTTGATGACTTAAGGGTTACAGGATTTGATGTTGCTGATACAAATGTGGTCTCAAACTCAGTTTTCATTTTTACCATTTTCTCATTAATTTCTTCTTTTTGTTTGAGTTTGGAACCTCTTTTGTACCAACAATCATCTGTAAGATGATTGAACAAACCACATACTTCACATGGTTTCTTCTTCATCTTAGGTTGATCATCAACTAAAGAGGGTGAAGCAACAGAAGACTTGTTCTTTAATGCTTTGGAAGTATTGTTTGCTTCTTGACAGCCTCTTTAGTAGTCTTCAAACTCTTTCTACTGCCAGTTTTCTTCTCTTCAGTACTGACAGCAGTTGAAGTTTGAACTTCAGGTGTTAAATCCTGCTCTCTAGTCCTTTCGTGACCTTCAGAATTAACTCCTGAGTTGATCAACTCATTAATCATGTGAATGTCAGCATTTGAACCATCAACATCAGCTGATAGGTTCAAAGAGGGCTTGATGCTGACTGTTACTTCTGATTGTGCTGTATCAGAAGGTAGATCACATGATGTGATGGATTGGTTATCACTCTCACCATCAGATTCTACCTCTGCTCTTGGGGTAAAATCTGTAGGTGGAGCAGTGTGATTGTAACCAATTCCAACTTCACATTTGAAGCAGATTGCTTACTAAGAAGCATTTCAAAACCTTTGCATGATTGTACCCATCTATCACACTCGACCTGGGTAACTGCAAGGGTTTCTTTGAGATCTTTGTACTTCTCTAGAAGTACTTCTTCTCTAGCCTTATCATCAATTATTTGGCAATTCAGTTTATAAATCTCATCATTTTTATCTTTGAGCACAAACTCAAACTCAGCTTTGTTTTTGGATATTATTTGTTCTAGCTCAATGTTCTTATTAATTAGAGCTACATTTGCTTCTCTAATGGAAGCAAATGCTGCTATGCATGGTTCAGAACATAATTTCGCTTTTGCCTCAGAGGATACCTGTGATACCTGAGGTGTAGAGGTATTAGATAATGAAGTATCAGCAGACTCCAAAGCCATAAGAGCTAGATTCCCAAAAGGACTGTCACCACCATGTTGACTAGCACCTGAGAACAGTTGATCATGACCAGACAAGTCATCTGGTAAACTGCTCCAGTCAACAACTCCTGGGGTGAAGAAGCTGTGTTGTTGAGATTGAGGTTGTTGATGAGATTGGGATGGCTGAGGTTCTGGTAGTGCATGAGGTTGTGGTGCCATAGGAACTTGAACTTGATTTGACTGTGGCATGTAATAACAAGGGTACGGATATGGCATTTGACCCTGAGAAACAAAATATGCCGGAGATTGTTGTTGAGAATGATGACTAGAGGTGACAGGATGTTGCCCTCTGTGTTGTTGACTTTTGCCAGGAAAAGTCACAAAGGGTGCAGTGAGTTAGATCCAGTTGATCTACACTCTCTTGCAAAGTGTCAAGCCTTTGGCATTTGTGACACCTCAACTTGCTCTTGTCAAAACCAACTTTGGTTTTGCCAGAGAGTCCTGGGAATTTTTTCCAGTTCTTTATATTCATCCTGAGATCTGATATTTATCAAGCCATTTGGCTCAAAATATCCATCTCTTCTAAGTCATCATCAGCAATCCCCTTGAGATCATCCATAATGAAACATAGATTGTCATTATTACACCCAGTAAACTGACCATCAACACTCACAAATGCAGAATCAGAAGTGCTTGAAGAGAAATTAATATGCTCATCATACTGGCATTCAGATGAAGCATATTCTGACTCATGACCCACCAAGGCAGTGTTGCCTTGTACAAAGTCTTCAGTGAGCTTTCCAGATGAAGACAGTCTCTTCTGTTCTATCTCTCTCTCAAAAGTGAGCAGTTTCCCATGGAGTTGGGTGAGAGATAGTTTGTCCAAACTTGCACTGGAGCGTAGGACAATAGTATATGTGTCCCATCTCTCAGGCAGTGATCTGAGAAATCTGTTATTCATCTGAATGTTGGTGTATTCAAGTTTGACCATTTTTAGTTCAGAGATCAAACAAGAGAAACCGCTCATATTGTTGAGTCAGTGTCTCACCCTTTCTATGAGAGAATGTCTCATATTGTTGGGCAAGAATTTCTCTATTATTTGCCAAGACCTCATCTGTTCCTCCGGTTCTTTCAAGGCATTCCAGAGGTCATGGGCAGTTTTCATGATGCATTAGCCCAGAATAGATTTCATTTGGCAGTGCCATGGACAGAATTCCATGGGCTTTTGCATCAATTTCAAGAAACTTCTTATCCTCATCTGTGTTGCTCCCTCCTCTTCGGAACCATTTGATTGGTTTCCGGGTTATTTACCATAGGCTTGTGTGGACCATGTACCACTGATGTCCAACACCCTGCGCTGTTAACAGACAGGTGATGGAGCATACGTCTTTGCCATATGTTATACTCATTCCTAACCAGCATTGGTGGCTTGGTTGAGGAACCAGTATTGTGAGGATCATTGGAGGGAGTAGTCATTTTCAGTTCAAAAACAATTTAGTTCAAGCTTTTAAAAGTTTTAGACAGACCACAACAAACTCAATGAGAACCAAGAAAAGATCTCAGGATGAATGAGCAGAAATACAGAAAATTCAATCTCTATAACCGTTTCTTGCAAAAACAAAAGCTAATTCAATCAAACTTAGATCTTGAATAGCAGTTTCAATGATCAATTATTAGATCGATCAATGATTATCCGGCTCTGATACCATTTGACAGGATCAGCGATCACAAGTTTGATGTATTAGGATTCAAAGCAGCGGAATACAAACAGGAATTAGACAAATTGTAGCAAGCAATCGATACTTGTATGCATTAAGAGCGCATACGGTTATAGGGAGAGAATATATATTTCTGATTTCGAGGAATGTTTATAGATGTAGAATATTTCTAATCAAATCATTCGTTCATTCCATTCATTCCCTCATTCCTCTCTGTTACAATAAGTTGTCACTCCTTATATAGAGTGCAACAATCACTGCTGTTATTACGGAAAGTGACAACTGGCAGATCTAATACAAAAATAACAAATTCTTAACAAACTACTGAAATGTTCACAACTACTGAGAACATATCAGCCTGTTAAGTACAAAATATAAAACTACTGAAGCTACAACGACTGAAGAACAAGCTCTTCAGTCGTTTTACAAAAATACTGAAACATAAAACTACTGAAACTAGAAATATAAAACTACTGATATCACAACTACTGAAGAAATACTCTTCAGCAGTTGTGACAAACTACTGACGCTTCAGTACTTGATCTTCAGACTTTGACCTTCAGATGTTTCATCAGCTGATGACTTCAGTCGATATCATTAGCTGATGTCTTCAGTCTTTGTCTTCAGGCTTTGTACATCAGTTGTTGATCTTCAGCACTTGTAAACTCTTCAGCTGTTGTACTTCAGTACTTAGGTCTTTCAGCTTCAGTACTTGTGTTCTTTAGTTGATGTACTTCAGCACTTTAGTTCTTCAGCTGTTGGAATCTTTAGCACTTGATCTTCAGCTGTTGAAGTCTTCAGCACTTGTCAAACTGCTGATGAGTCTTTCAGCAGTTGTTGTGATACCATGTGGGACTTAGAGGTTTTCTGATCTTGGCTCATTGGTTCTTTTGGTCCAACAGTGATTCTAACTTCTTGCTGCTTGCTTCAATCCATAGATTGACTTCTTTAACTTGCATACTTTTTTAGGATGTTTTTGATCGATAAAACCTTCAGGCTGAACCATATAGACATCTTCATCAAGATATCCATTTAGAAAAGCCGTTTTGACATCTATCTGCCAAATCTCATAATCATAATGAGCAGCTATGGTAAATAATATCCTAATAGACTTTTGCATTGCAACTAGCAAGAAGTTGTCATCATAATCAACCCCTTGAGTTTGAGTGAAACATTTTGCTACAAGTCTATCTTTATAAGTATCCAAGTTTCCATGCATGTCAGTTTTCTTCTTGAAAACCCACTTACTTCTAACTATCTTGGAGTTAAGAGGTGGTTCAACCAAGTCCCATACTTGGTTTTCCTACATGGATTACATCTCAACATTCATGGCTTCAAGCTATTTGTCATAATCCAAATTGGACATGCATCACGATAAGTGGTTAGTTCATCGGAATCTACCACATAGCATCCATCTAGGAAGAATCCATATCTTTCAGGTGGATTACTAATTCTACCAGATGTGCGAACATTTTGTGTGTATTGATAAACTATTTGATCATCCTCAACATCCTCATGTTGAGTGCTAGTGTCAACCAAACGTGCATCGATTTGTGGTTCTTGATCCTCCTCAAGATCCACTGTTCTATTGCTAGTTCCTTCTGTAAGGAACTTAGCATCTAAGAACTCAACCTTATTGGCAACAAACACCTTTTGTTCCAATGGATCATGGAATAATATCCCATAGAATCTCTAGGATATCCAAAGAAGATACACTTAGTGGAACGACTTTCTAACTTGTTTGAGGTGGGAGTCTTAACATAGGCCTCACAACCCCATACCTTTGAATATGATAGTGATGGAATCTTTCCATGCCATATTTCAAAAGGTGTTGTTTCCACTTTCTTGGTTGGGGCCATATTCAAGATATGGGCCGTACAGAGCAAAGCGAAACCCCAAAATGATAAAGGCAATGAGCTTCTAGCCATCATAGATTGAACCATATCCAATAGAGTTCGATTTCTCCTCTCGGACACACTATTGTGTTATGGTGTTCCAGGTGGAGACAGTTGTGAGACAATACCACAACTTCTAAGATGATTTCTAAAAGCATTACTTAGGTATTCACCACCTCTATCGATGTGGAGAATTTGTATTTTCTTTTTGAGTTGATTTTCTACTTCATTCTGGAAGACTTTGAACATTTCAAAAGCTTCATCTTCGTGTCTTAACAAGTACACATAACCATATTGACTATAGTCGTCGGTAAAGGTAATGGAGTATCTTTTATTGTACCCAGTCATTGGTTTAAAATAACCACATACATCCGAATGTATGATTCCTAATATATCTTTTTCTCTTTCGGTTTTGCCACTAAAAGGTGCGTTACTCATTTTACCTTGTAAACAAGATTCACATACATCAAATGAATCATATTCACTTGCTTTTAAATGACCGTTCTTTTGAAGTGTATGTATCCGTTTCTTGTTTATATGACTAAGACGGTAATGCCAAAGATAGGTATCACTCAAATCCAGTTTGAGTTTCTTAGTGGTGGTTGGTACAATGAGCTATCATATAATGTGTTTTCATGAACCAATTCATAAACACCATTAATAGGAATAGCTTTAAAATAAAAGATGTCATTTAAAGAAACATGAATTTCATTTTCATTAAATGTCATAACATAACCATATTGTCTTAATAGGGAAAAACAATAATGTTCCTAGTCAAACTAGGAGCATACAAAACATTTTTCAAAATTGCTTCCAAACCATTTGGAAGCTTCAAGATGTAGTCCCCTCGGTCTTCAAATTGAACTTTTGCCACATTCCCTATGTAGAGGCTAACATCCCCTTTCTTGAAGTCCTTACTTCTTTTGAACCCCTGCATATGTTGCAAATGTGAGTTCCACATCTATTATCCAATACCCATGTGTTAAAGGATATTAAATTTAGATCATATGAATCATGAAAATTGTACCAGAGGTTTGCCTGACATCCCTTTTAGCTTGCAACTCTTTAAGATGGACTGGACAATTACTTTCCAAATGTCCAATTCCCCACACTTGAAGCATGGGTCATTTGAAGCAACCTTTTGCTTCTTCTCCGCTTGTTTTGGTGGTGGTGCTCTTACCACTCCCTTCCCTTTCCCCTAACGTACCCATTGCCCTTGGCAATATTTGGCTTGGGTATGGGGTGAGGCCTCTTCTTGTTCCCACCTTCATTGATGGTGAGAACGGGTAAGTCCTTTTTACCCATGGCCGCCTCGGCTATTTTGAGCATAGAGTGAAGCTCACTTATGTTCTTGTCCCGCCCGTTCATGTTATAGTCAATGACAAAGTTGTCAAACCTTTTTGACAAAGAGTTGAGGATCAAATCCCTAGCCAGCTCTTTCGAGACGGGACAATTCAGCCTTTCGAGGTAGTCAATGTGGCTTTTCATCTTAAGTGCATAAGATGAAACAGATTGGGTGTCATCCATACGACATGCATGGAGTGCTTGAACCGTTTCGAATCGCTCTACCCTTGCTTGTTGTTGGAACGTTTCCTTCAGCCGGGTAATCATGCTGTATGCTCCATCATGTTCATACTCCTTTTGGAGATTCGGAGTCATACTTGCCAACATGAGGCAAGACACTTGGACTAAGTCCTTAGTGTATTTCACCCAATTATTATAGGCCTCCTCATCCTCCTCATTAGGTTGATCGGAATCAAATCGTCTAAAATATACAATCAATTCTCTTGCTTCAGAACAATTCTCAAGTTTCGAAACCAATCTATAAAGTTATTATGATTTAGACGCTCCTTTTGGAGAATGGTTCTTAGTGATAGTGAGTGAGCGGATTGTTGGTGGCCATCTACAAAATTTAACAATGTTTAATTTTAGTATTTTTGATATTGTTCATATTTTAATAATTGAAGCACTTTTTATGTGTCTTACACAATTTTAAAATTCTAGAATCCAACGTTACATTTAAATAGTGGTTAGGTGACCTTTATCCCATTATTTAAATTAACAAGGTAGTCAACGTTTTGACAATTACAACCCTTTGCAACTTCTAGGGAATGGATCGACTTAAAAATCATATGTGTGGTCGGCTCGTTTATCCCATCAACACCTTTGTAAACCACATTGTAGGTGATCCATTAAACATAGTATGCAAATCAAGTTACCCTACTTACACATACATGTGAGTGTTCCAACATAAGTGGTTAGGTGACCATTATCCCACAAATATGGTATCCCCACCTCAAATCACAAGTTCCCTCAAAATAGTTAGGTGACCTTTATCCATTAAGAGTTTCCAAGTGACTCAAGTGTTGTGCAAAAGGATCGTGTTTAAGTTGTTCATAAAAGAAATTTTTAGGTTTCCATAATAATCGTTTAGAAAACTCTATGTACCTTATATTTGCATGCTTTCAAATACAAGGTACCCTATGGTTCACTTTCTAATAAAACCCCTTTTATTAAAATCATTAATCTTTTTAATAATCTTTTATTAATCACTTAATAATAAGGAACCATATATTTTCATCTTGTTTTGTTTGTTAATTAGTTTGTTATGCATATCCATATATCAAACAACAACCATAAACCAACAACCAAACAAGCATAACCATATAATCACAAGTGCTTAACCATAGCCACTAAGTTGACTACACTTGTTTGCCATCACAAGTTTTGTCACAAGATCATTCTTAAGGGTTAACAATGACACATCAATATGTGTCCATGAACTCCCACTTGAATCCACATCCAAATGCTTCAAGTGTCCATGTCTTTTGTGTCCTTCTTGGGTGTTCATCTTGTGCATCTTCTTTTACAAAATTATATCCTAATACAATTTTTTTCTAATAAAATAAATGCACCTAATCTATTTATTACATAACCAATGAATAAATAAATTACAACCCAAAATACAAAAACAAATATTACAACCATTTCAAGAAACAAAACCAACATGACAAAACCACAATCAAGCAAATCCAAAACACATAAGGTCAAGGCTATGTTATGCACCAAAATATGTATCATATACAACATTCAAAAACAACTATGAACCCATTTTATAACCTTAAAGTTCTGGCCAACATGAACCAAAACTTTAGGGTTTTGTCCAAACAATACAAATAACCATTTAATGTAAATCTTTCAAGGTTTATACTAAAGCATGTAAGATAAAACCTTGAAACATAAGGGATTCAATCATCCATGACAAAACAGCCCCTAATGGGTTGAAAAAGTCCATGAAAACTAACTTTTCAAGAACTTTTGAAGCAAGTATTCCACATAACCGGCTCTAGATGTCATTGTTGGGTTTTGTTACATGTTTATCAAAGCAAGTTAACAATTTAAACTTCAAAAATGCAGCAAATATTAGTGGCTAAAAGGTGTTTTATAATCTGAAAATTTGAACCATTTTTAACCCATAAACAAAGATCATATATATATGTGAAATGAAATGCTATCAAAACGAAAAGAACACCATAGGGTGTTCTTGAAACTACCTTTCAAGAACAAGACGTTGTAGTAAGGATGAGAAAAAGAATATGATGTTTCTTGAATGTATAGCCTCCAAATCAGAAGACCTCAAGCTTGTATACCCATAAGCTCTTCCAAACACCTAGCTTATTAGTGATTGCAACACCAAAATCCTCTTCGTATGCTCCTTCAAAATCCAAAATTTTCAACAACCTTTTGCCTTGAATCCGAATTTTCCAGCCCGTTTAGAGAGAGTTCTTGCAATGTGTGTAAGAGAGAGAGTGTTGGTTGAGGTGGAGTGCAAGAGAGATTAAAGACTTGTAATAACCAAGACATGCAATCCCAAGGAGAGTGGACCTCCTTAGGGCGGCCAAAATCCCATTTAAAATGGGTTCCCCCCATTTTAGTTTTTACCAAAACTTACACTTTCAACCCATAAGTTTATATAATTAAAAACTCTTTTATAATATAACATTAACACACTTTTATTTGTTATTATATAACTCATTTAAATAATAAAACAGATAATTTCTCATGAACAAATTATCCATATGATGTTGTTCTATTACAAAAACAACGTTTTAGAAAACCCATTTTCTAAATTGGTGTCAATGTTTATTTGTATGATCTCATCAACAAACAAATATTTATTGGTGTTTGTTTAGCTTGTTATTGGTTATGACCTGACTTGGATCATAACGTACTAACCACATCATTCTTGTATGTGTCTTAGGCATACAAGTTCCAACAAAATTTCTTCAACCATGCAGCTTCTTGAGCTGCTAATGAAGTGGCAACGTATTCTGATTCTATAGTTGATAATGCCACCACATCTTGCTTAGAGCTCTTCTAAGAGACCGCTCCTCCATTCAAGATGAAAATGTATCACAATTGTGATCGTGAATCATCCCGATCAGTTTGGAATCTCGCATCCGTGTAACCTTTTACCCCGAGATCCTCCTCACTAGATCCATAGATTAGGAATATATCTTTAGTCCTCCTTAGGTAAGTAAGTATGTTCTTAACAGCCATCCAATGACTATTTCCAGGATTTTGCTGGTATCGGCTTGTCATGCTCAAAGCGCATGACACATCCAGCTTAGTGCTTATCATTGCATACATGATGGATCCTATAGAAGATGCATATAGGATTCCCTTCATCTTGTCTTGCTCATCCTTTCAACTTGGACATTGAGTCGTACTCAATATCGTTCTTCTTTGAATAGATACCGTTCCTTTCTTAGATTTTTGGATCTTGAACCTTTTCAAGATTTTATCAATGTATGCACTTTGATTAAAACCTTTCAACCACCTTGATCTATCCCTATAGATCTTTATTCCCAAAATATAGGCGGCTTCACCAAGATCCTTAATGGAAAAACAGCTTCCAAGCCAGGCTTTTACACCCTCCAAGGTTGGAATGTCTTTTCCAAATAGTAGAATGTCATCGACATACAATACTAGGAAAGTGATGATGCTCCCACTAGCTTTCTTATATACACATGATTTATCAGCCTTTTTGATGAACCCAAATTTGATTACCTCTTTATCAAAACGGTGATTCCATCTTCTCGATGCTTGCTTCAGTCCGTAGATTCATTTCTTTAACTTGCATACTTTGTCAGGATGTTTTGGATCGACAAAACATTCAGGCTAAACCATATAGACATCTTCCTCATGATATTTATTTAGAAAAGCAGTTTTGACATCCATTTGCCAAATCTCATAATCATAATGACCAGCTATGGCAAATAATATCCTAATAGACTGTAGCATTACAACTGGCAAGAAAGTCTCATCATAATCAACCCCTTGAGTTTGAGTGAAACCTTTTGCTTCAAGTATAGCTTTATAAGTATCCAAGTTTCCATGCATATCAATTTTCTTCTTGCAAACCCACTTACTTCCAACTACTTTGGAGTTGAAAGGTGCTACAACGAAGTCCTACACTTGGTTGTCATACATGGATTGCATCTCAACTTTCATGGCTTCAAGCCATTTGTCACAATCCAACATTGGATATTGCATCATGATAAGTGGTTGGTTCATCGGAATCTACCACATAGCATCCATCCGTGAAAAATCCATATCTTTCATGTGGATTACTAGTTCTACTAGACCTACAAAGGTTTTGTGTGTATTGATAAACTATTTGACCATCTTTAACATCCTCATGTTCAGTACTAGTGTCAACCAAACGTGTATCAGTTTGTGGTTCTTGATCCTCCTCAAGATCCACTGTTCTACTGCTAGTTCTTTCCATAAGGAATTTAGCTTCTAAGAACTCAGCCTTGTTGGTAACAAACTCCTTTTGTTTCAAAGGATCATAGAAATAATATCCCATAGAATCTCTAAGATATCCAATAAAGATACACTTAGTGGAATGACTTTCTAACTTGTTTGAGGTGGGAGTCTTAACATAAGCCTCACATCCCCATACCTTTAAATATGATAGTGATGGAACCCTTCCATGCCATATTTCAAAAGGTGTCTTTTCCACTTTCTTTGTTGGGGCCACATTCAAAATACGGGCCGTAAAGAGCAAAGCAAATCCCCAAAATGATAAAGGCAATGAGCTTCTAGCCATCGTAGATCGAACCATATCCAATAGAGTTTGATTTCTCCTCTCGGACACACGATTGTGTTATCGTGTTCTTGGTGGAGATAGTTGTGAGACAATTCCACAATTTTTAAGATGATCTCTAAAAGCATCACTCATATACTCACCTCCTCTATCGGTGCAGAGAATTTTTATTGACTTGTTGAGTTGATTTTCTACTTCATTCTGGAAGGTTTTAAACATTTCAAAAGCTTCATATTTGTGTCTTAGCAAGTACACATACCTGTATCGACTATAGTCGTTGGTAAAGGTAATGAAGTATCTTTCATTATACCTAGTCATTGGCTTAAAAGGACCACATACATCCGAATGTATGATACCTAATAATTCTTTTGCCCTTTTAGTTTTGCCACTAAAAGGTGCCTTAGTCATTTTTCCTTGTAAACAAGATTCACATACATCAAATGAATCATATTCACTTGCTTTTAAAAGACCATTATTTTGAAGTGTTTGTATGCGCTTCTTGTTTATCTGACCAAGACAGCAATGCCAAAGATAGGTGTTACTCAAATCCAATTTCAGCCTTTTGGTGGTGATTTGGTACAATGAGCTATCATATAATGTGTTTTCACGAACCAATTCCTAAATACCATTGATAGGAATAACCTTAAAATAAAAGATGTCATTTAGAGAAACATGAGCTTCATTCTCAATAAATATCATAACATAACCATATTGTCTTAATTGGGAAACTGAAATATTGTTCCTAGTCAAACTAGGAGCATACAAAACATTGTTCAAAATTGCTTCCAAACCATTTGAAAGCTTCAAGATGTAGTCCCCTCAGCCTTCAACTTGAACTTTTGCCCCATTCCCCATGTAGAGGCTTACATCCCCTTTCTTGAAGTCCTTACTTCTTTTGAACCCCTATAACAAATTTCAAATATGAGTTCCACATCTGGTATGCAATACCCATGTGTTAGAGGAAATTAAATTTAGATCAATATGAATCATGAAACTTGTACCTGAGGTTTGCCTAGCATACCACTTAGCTTGCATCTCCTTGAATTGAACAGGACAATTTCTTGCCAATGTCCTATCTCCCCACACTTAAAGCATGGGTCATTCAAAGCAACATTTTGCTTCTTCTACGCTGGTTTTAGTGGTGGCACTCTTACTACACCCTTCCCTTTCCCCTAACGTACCCTTTTACCTTTGGCAACATTTGCTTTGGGTGCGGGGTGAGGCCTCTTCTTGTTCCCACCTTCATTGATGGTGAGAACGGGAGCCATGGTAGCCTCGGCTGTTTTGAGCATAGAGTGAAGCTCACTTATGTTCTTGTCCCACTCGTTCATGTTATAATTCATAACAAAGTTGTCAAACCTTTTTGACAAATAGTTGAGGATCAAATACGTAGCCAACTCTTTCAAGACGGGGCAATTTAGCCTTTCGAGGCGGTCAATATGGCTCTTCATCTTAGGTACATAACATGTGACCGATTGGGTGTCATCCATATGACATGCATGGAGTGCTCGAACCATTTTGAAGCGCTCTACCCTTGCTTGTTGTTGGAACGTTTCCTTCAACTGGGTAATCATGACATATGCTCCGTGATGTTTGTACTCCTTTTAGAGATTCGGAGTAATACTTACCAACATAAGGCAAGACACTTGGACTGAGTCCTTAGTGTATTTCACACAATTTTTATAGGCCTCCTCATATTCCTCATTAGGTTGATCGGAATCGGATCGTCTAAAATATATTACCGTTTCTCTTGCTTGAGAACAATTCTCAAGTTTCGAAACCAATTTATAATGTTATTAAGGTTTAGACGTTCCTTTTATAGAATGGTCCTTAGTGACAGTTAGTGAGCTGATGGGATATCATTATTTTCATTGTTGTTGGTGGCCATCTACAAAATTTAACAAAATTCAATTTTAGTATTTACGATATTATTATATTTTAATTATTAAAGCCCTTTTATGTGTCTTACACAATTTTAAAATTCTATAATCCAACGTTACATTTAAATAGTGGTTAGGTGACCTTTATCTCATTATTTAAATTAACAAGGTAGTTAATGTTTTGACAATTGCAACCCTTTGCAACTTCTAAATG
>CM046449.1:25806576-25814076 GCA_025506515.1 Flaveria trinervia | reverse complement strand
CTCGTTTGCAATTAAGTTCAACAGCCTAGAAACCCACTAAAAACATACCCGAACACATGCAAACACACATAAGCATAAACCCGAGGATATGACCAGTCAAGAACATCGTACATACATGAATTCTTACCTTAAATTCGTACTTTCTTCTTGTTTCTCTTCAAAACCGAGAGTTCTATGCTTCCATCTATTCTCTCTCTCTAAAAATCCATGAATTGTGTGTAGAGAGGGTGATGGGCGGCCATGCCACCTTTATCACCAACTTTTCAAAGATTTTGTCCTTTTTGTCACTTTTAACCCTAGACTTGGGTTTTATTTCTTTTCCTTCTTTTTCTTCGCTTTATTCTTTCTTTCTATGTCTTTAAAAATAACCAGGTGTTACAAGTCCACCCCCCTTATATAGGTTTCGTCCCCAAAACCTGTTATTCCTCGAACAGATGTGGGTAATGTTGTCTCGTCTCTTCTTCAGTCTCCCACCTAGACTCAGATCCCTTCTTGTGCTTCCACTGTACACGCACAAGAAGAACTACTTTATTCCTCATCCTGTTCTCTTTTCTATCAATGATCACCACTGGTTGCTCCACATAATGAGTTGTTCATCTAGCTCTATATCCTCCAATGGAACAATCATATCCTCGTCTACTAAACATTTCCTCAGATGAGATACATGGAATGTCGGGTGTATTCCACTTAGCTCATCTGGTAACTCCAGCCTATAGGCCACCTCTCCTACTCTAGCAATGATTCGGCAAGTCCCTATATATCTCGGGCTCAACTTGCCCCGCTTTCGGAACCGAATAATACCCTTCCAAGGTGAGACTTTTAACATAACTCTGTCACCCACTGGAACTCAATCGGTCTGCGTCGTTTATCAGCATATGACTTTTGTCTATCTTTGGCTGCCTTCATGAAGGCTTTGATCTTTCAAGCTTCTCAGTCGTAGCCTCGATCACCTCGACGCTTCCTAATTCTTTCTGACGAATATCACCCCAACACACAGGTGTTCGGCATCTCCTACCGTATAGCATCTCATAAGGGGGCATACCAATACTTGCATGATAGTTGTTGTTATATGAGAACTCAGCTAATAGTAAGTGGTCATCCCAACTTCCTCCGAAATCAATGACGCATGCCCGAAGCATATCTTCCAACGTCTGAATGGTCCTTTCTGAATGACCATCCGTTTGGGGATGATAAGCCGTGCTAATATGTAACCTCGTCCCCATCGTGTCGTGGAATTTCTTCCAAAATTTAGATGTAATCCGGGTGTCACAATCAGACACAATAGACACCGGCAGACTATGACGAGTTACAATTTCCTTGATGAATAGATCCGCCAACCTCTCGGATGAATATGTCTCGCAGATCAATAGCAAGTGAGCACTCTTCGTCAAACGGTCAACTATCACCCATATGGCATCATACACTTTCGGGGTGTGTGGCAGCTTTGTAATGAAATCCATGGTGATGTGCTCTCACTTCCACTCCGGTATATCCAAAGATCGGATCTTCCCATACGGCTTCTGATGTTCGGCCTTCACTTGTAGACAAGTAAGGCATTTACTCACATACTCCACCACATCGCGCTTCATACCCGGCCACCAATAATCCTTCTTCATGTCTTGGTACATCTTTGTAGCACCGGAATGAATAGAGTATCAAGTCTTATGAGCTTCGTCTATGATCTACATGCGCAGATCCCAAAAACGAGGAATCCACATTCGTCCAAAACGGGTTCTAACACCAAGCATGTTTTCACCCAATTCCGCAAACAGGCCTCTCATTCTTTCGAAGTTAAGATGATCTTCTTTTAATGTCTCATCTTTAAACTCTTTGACTTGCTTCATCACATCAGAGGTCATGATCAACCGGTATGTTTTCACCCGAATCGGTTCGGGTCTCTCCTTCCGGCTAAGGGCATCCGCCACCACATTGGCTTTGCCCGGATGGTAATGGATCTCGCAATCATAATCTTTTATAAGTTCCAACCATCTTCTCTGCCTCATGTTCAAATCTTTCTGCTCAAAGAAGTACTTCAAGCTCTTGTGGTCGGTGAATATGGTGCACTTTGTACTGTATAGGTAGTGCATCCAAATCTTTAACGCAAAGACCATGGCTGTTAACTCCAAGTCATGGGTAGGGTAATTAAACTCATGAATCTTCTACTGTCGTGATGCATAGGCTATACCTTTCCTCTCTGCATTAACACACATCCCAACCCCGAGTAGGAAGCATCAGAATAAACCACCAGATCTTCACTTCTATCGGGTAATGAAAGAATATGAGCTTGAGTCAATCTCGCCTTTAATTCTTCAAACGCCTTCTCTTGAGCTTGACCCCACACAAACTTCACATCTTTCCAAGTCAACTTGGTTAGTGGAGAAGCAATCTTAGAGAAGTCTTGAATGAATCTTCGGTAATAACTAGCCAAACCCAAGAAACTACGAATCTCGGATGGCGTCTTTGGAGACTTCCATTGAATCACCACCTCCACCTTTGCCAGATCCACCATAATCCCCTCGGGATTCACCACATGACCCAAGAATTGAACCTCGTGCAACCAGAACGCGCATCTCGAGAACTTGGCGTACAACTTCTCCTTTTTCAACGTCTCCAAAACCTCCCGAACATGACTGGGATGCTCAATCTCGCTCTTCAAATAAATCAGGATATCATCAATAAACACAATCACTGATTTATCCAACATCGGCCGACACACTCGATTCATTAGATCCATAAAAGCAGTTGGCACATTGGCCAAACCAAAAGACAGGACAAGAAACTCGTAAAGACCATAACACGTGCGAAAAGCTGTTTTAGGGATATCCTGCTCCTTCACCTTCAACTGATGGTAACCAGATCGGAGGTCTATCCTTGAAAACCAACTGGCACCTTGAAGCTGATCAAACAAGTCATCGATTCTTGGTAAGGGGTAGCGGTATTTATCGTCAACTAATTCAGCTCACGGTAGTCAATACACATCCTTATACTACCGTATTTCTTCTTAACAAATAAAACTAGAGCACCCCAAGGAGAGATACTCGGCCTAATAAACCCCTTACCAAGTAGCTCTTGCAATTTCTCCATCAACTCTTTCATCTCAATCGGAGCCAACCGATACGGTGCCTTAGCAACTGGTTGGGCACCTGATATCAAATCAATCTGGAACTCGATCTCTCGGTCAGGTGGCACTCCTGGTAAGTCTTTGGGAAACACATCTGGGAAATCACACATAACCGGTACCTCAGACAGTTTTGGTGTTGGCGTATCCACATCCTTTACATAGGCCAAGTAGGCACTACATCCACGCCTCATGCACTTTCCCGCCACCGCCATTGAGATTACTTTCGGGATCGTCATGACCCGATCCCCATAAACCATCACCTTACTCCCGTCAGGCGCTGTCAGTGGAATCATCTTCTTGCAACACACAATGTTCGCCTCGTAATCCGCCAACCATCCATCCCAAGAACCATATCAAAACCACCTAAGGTCAGCACGAACGGTCTAACAGGAAACTTATGACCTTCTAATTTCACATCACATTCTTCTATCATCTCAGAAATCCTGGTAGACTTACCTATGGCAGTTTTTACATCAAAGGCGCATCCACACTCCTACTACTAACAGGCGTTTAGCACAGAAAGTAGCAGAAATAAAACTTTTACTAGCACTAGAATCGAATAACACAAAGGCTAAAGTTTGGTTCACTAGAAACATACCTGACACGACATCAGGGTCCGTCCTAGCCTCCTCCGGCGTCATCATGAACACTCTAGCGCTCGCCCTCGGTCCTTCACCTTTGGTCTTCTTCACCCCAGAACCCTCAGCTATCGGCTTCTTACAATCCCTACTCATATGACCACTTTCCCCACAGTTGAAACACCTCATACCCCCACAGTCTCTAGCCATATGACCGGGCTTCTCACACCTAAAATAGATGTTGATCCCCACTTGCATTCTCCCGAATGCTCTTTCCACATTTGCCACACCTCTTTGATCCTGCTCCTGATGTGACCACACGGTGGTCATCCACTGTGCCTTCTTGTTACCCGTTGAGGCACCACCCCGACCAAACCTCTTCCCGTTCCAACTCCGATCACCACCACTCATCTTGCCTACCTCAACCACCACCACCTCTCGCTCATCATACAATCTTCCCACCAAATCAACTGCCGACCTAAACGTGCTCGGTCAGGCAGCAATCATGAGCCTACGGATATCTGCCGGCAAGCCCTGAACATACCTCTTGATTTTTTGTGATAGAGGCGTCAGCTGATCTGGCACCAGCCGTGCCATCTCATTGAACTTGGTGGTGTACTGCTGATGTGTCATCGTCCCCGCTTCCAACTGTAGGAACTCCCTCTCAATTTTGTCCATCTCCCTATGAGGGCAAAACTCTTCAATCACCAACTTCTTCAGCATAGACCATCTCAACCTCCTAATACCCCGACTACCCTCAGCTTGGACAATATTGTCCCACCAACACAGAGTCGAGTCAACAAAAGAGTGGGCAGCATTCACTTTCTGATCTTCTCGACACTCGCTGATATTTAGAACAGCTTCCATCTCTCTCACCCACTAGTGAGCAGCAGCAGCGGTGTCGTTACCATCAAAAGTAGGGGGCTTGCATCGTTGTAACGCCCTGTAGTTACAACCTCGTGCCGCCTCCAGCGCAGGCTCTTCTTCTTCCTCCTCTTCTTCATCAAGAGACAGAACTGTCTCAATCTCGGACTGTCTCCTTTCGCTTGTAGGTCTACTTCTTTCCTTCCTTTCTCCTTCCCTCACAGCCTTGATAAATTCGGTCACCACAGATGGTAAGATTGTCTGCATGACCTGATGAACTTCTTCCACAACAGCCTCCTTCACCGAGGCCCTCAGATTGGCACTCTCATCATCGCCCTTGGGATGAGGGGTCTCTGGTTCTTCATGAACCACCTTTTCGGCTCTAGGCCTTCCTCTCATAACCTGTGGTTCAGTGCCACATCCACCACCACCATGCGATGCTTTAGATGATCTACCACCGGCCATCCTCAAACGCACACTAAAAGATTCAAACACCAACACGGTCATTCAAGGGAACAGCTCAGTTTATGTCAAGTATAGTAAGTCCCTATTATAGTGGCCAGTTGTGATTAGCCACTTACTTTACTCTTCATACCCCAAGTAATACCTATCCTGACTACATCAGTATCTAAATCTACCAGTAACACATAATCACATAACATGCACACATAATACGGTTAATCATTAAGAAAATACCTGATGGCACGCAGCTACTTGGACTGGCATCCCTTCCCTTTCCGTCCCATTCTTATTTTAAGTTAAAGTTTATTTTGAAAATTTACCCGTTTCACTTAAACTTTGGCTCTGATACTAACTTGTAAGGCCCCGTTCTCGGGACGCTTACAGCTGGTCAATCATTGCACATAAAACATATAATTACACTTATATTCATAAAAATCACAGTGGAACGTCAAAACAACTTTTCATTTCATAGATAGAGGAGTCGTGAGATGTGAGCATAGATACGAAGGAATCATGAGATATGAGCATTAGGATCTTCGTCTTGTAACCCATGGAATTGAATAGAGTTTTCTATGAGTTGGATAATACTAGACTTAATCTCGAAATTGTTGGCCGCTATCGTTGGTTGGACAACACTAGACTCATAACCATCTATTGACGGTGTGGCATAGTGTGTCATCTTTATTCCTCGTCTTGGTTAGCCATGTCTTCTTCGGATGGTGTACCTTCCAAAATGTCCTCTTCAATGACTGGTGCTGCTTGTTGTGATCTTTTGTGCAATCTTTGACGGAAAAGTAGTTCGGGTTCCGAAAGAGGCGAAACAAGTTCAAGACTAGAGGAGTCGGACATACACTAACTTAAAGAAGCATAAACTAACTAAGTCTTAAAATGAATCAGGAAAATGTAGCTAAGCTAACTAAGGCAAACTATCTAACAGAAATAAAATGAAGTTGAAAAAAAAATATATAAACAAGTTATATACAAGATAGTCAAAAATTTAGTTTGTCTTTCAAACTGTCGTGTGTCCCCAGCAACGGCGCCAAAAACTTGATGGGGTGCGGATAGTATATATATTTTGATATATATTTTACGTAGAGATTCAGTTTTAAATGGTTATTTCAAGTACTAAACCACACACACAAAAGGCAAGTGTACCTGTCATATGGTAATATAGTATTGGTAAGAACCGAGTATCAATCCGTGGACACACCTAGCCTACTCAACAAACTTGACGTTTGACTATCGGACTTGGTTTTTGTTAAAGAAAATGATAAGTTGCATTGAAAAGATTTGTAGGGTTTAAAAACAATGATAAAAATAAGTAAACTAAGATTTGAAGTGTTTGGATTTAAAACCAGGGAATAAAAGTTATCATCCTAATTAGACTCCACTTATGTAATCGTGATGAATTGGTGGGGTGATTTGAAGATATGGATTAATGTAATTATGTTAATGTTTATAAAGATGAGCTGGCGCGACTTCTCGTCTATCCTGCTGTCGTACTGACTAGGAGCATGTTAGATTGAGTTTTACTGCTTAGATCAAAGCCCTAGTAATGTAGGTAAATCTAATGTGACCTATTTGACATATGATTTCTGAAAACATAACTTAATGTTAAAACGAGAGTCGATCAAGTTCCTTCCTAACATACCATTAATTTTAGAAAACCATAACAATTACTGAAGATTTCTCAAACTAATAAAAGGGAACCCGCAAATGATGAGAAAGTTAAGGTGATATGATTTCTAATAACCATTTCTAGTTCATTAGCCATGGATTTATTATGAAGACCGGTTTCGCGAAAGAAAGTTAATCGTACGGTTTTCAACCTTGTATGACAATCACAATAACAAACCATAAATTTATAACTTCCCGTTCAAATGTAGATGCTACCCATCAATAGTTTTCCCAAGACCACCATAACATTAACATAATATTTATCACACCATTAATTCATCACAAATTACATAAGTTTCAGCCGATTAGGATGATAGAAAGAATTTAGCTCATAATAAGCTTGACATAACAACATATAACAAAGAAGATAGATATGTAATTATCGGTGAAATGGAACATTCAAACCGACAATCCACAATGGGTGATGTTTAGACGATCCCGAGCTTCTTCCAAGTGTTGTTTGCACCTCCCGAGCCTCCAAATGACCTTGAAGTCTTGATTCCCCAGAGAGTTCTGCAGAGTAACTCTCCCACCAAAGCTTACCAAAAATGGTGAACTTAGGCTTCTATTTATAGGCTATCTGGAGTGTTTAAGCATAGCCCCGTGCCCCATGCTAGTACAATGCTTACAAAAGTTGGTCGGCTCATACATGCAGGTTGTGTCGGTCATGACCCCGTGCTAAATGTGGCACCGACCGTGTTGGAGGTGGGGCATGGCGTCGTGCCTTATGGGGCACGGACCCGTATGTATGTATTTATGTATGTATGTATGTATGTATGTATGTATGTATGTATGTAT